>JAECUM010004174.1:0-147862 GCA_016617855.1 Megalonaias nervosa | reverse complement strand
CAACAAAGAAAAAACAAAGCAAAATTATAAATTTGCACGATTTATACTAAGTAAATCTAACATTACCATCAGATATTTATTTCTTTTGTTCCATTTATTTGTGTATTTTTATCTCATCTAATTCTTAAACTTATGTATTTATATTGTGGCCACGGGTGGATCAGTAATATAAGACGCTCGCCCTTACAGGTCACTGATATCTCACCTCTGTCTGAGTGGGATCAAATCTCTTGCTCGGGGAACGTGGGGATACAAGAAAGCTTGCGAGTATTTACCCGTGGGTCGGTTGTTATTCATTCACCAGGACTCTTCCTCCATTATGTGCTGAAAAATGGCATTAAGCCCACAAACAAAATAAAGTAATTTATTAATTTCTCATGCAGATCTTTAACAAAATACATGCTCCGTTGGTGTTAAGCTTAAGTTGTGTTTTCTGAACCAGAGAAACAGAAAGGAAAATGAGAGGAAAAAAAGAAAAAAGGAATTCGTAAGGATTCACTCGAAGATACAAAAGATTTAATTTTCAGGTCACTGACATCTCGACTCTGCTCTCTGTCTCTATCTAGTGCAATGTAGGAATGCGTAAAAGCTTGACAGTAGCTTCTCATGGGTCGGTGGGTCTTCTTTGCGCTTTTGACGTATTCTTCCTCCAACCGATATACTGGCAGCCATGAAAAGATGTGCTGAAAAATGGCATTAAACCCACAAACCAACTGAAGTTATTTATTTATTTCTAACGCAGAGCTGCAACAAAATAATTTGTCCTCCTCAACAATTTAAATGTTTCTTTCACTACTTACCATTTCCGATATCAGAGTTCAAAAATCGTATATAGACTATGCCATAGATAACAAAGTGGCCTAATGATTTGGTGTTATTCTTCATGCTGTACATTCTGAACAGAATATCGGTAAAGAAAATAAAAGAATAATACAGAAGGGTTCAGTTGAAGGTAGGAAGGATTTAATTTTCCTGAGGCCGTTATCACATTTGTAACATGGAGAAAAGTTGAGAAATGATTTCATTCATTTTACGTTCTCGTTTCGTTCAACGCATGTGCCTGTTGTACATAATAATACAAGAGGCGACAATTTTGAACATAAGAAGTTTTTAGTCGGCGGTCCGTCTTTCAAGTTTATTTAAGGCGATGGTTTCTTAAAAAGTGGATGTATTTTTGTTTGGTAAATCAAACAAACGTTCCCCACCCTACCACCGCTTATATTTGACAATCATGAGAAGGTTCATAAAGTTAAAAAGAACACTTGACACTGATCTTGCTTAACATTGTACAATTTGAACCATATTTACACTGCGCAAATTTACTTGTAGTTTTGCCTGGTTGCGTCGATATAACTGGACACTCACACATATGTACATACACACAGGCAGTCAATTCATGGCTAAGCAAGGGTCATATTTCCATCAGGATATTAAAAGGAATTTGTTATTTCAATCAGCTACTTCTCTTTAGAAACACAATTATTGTTTTTACAAAAGATATTACTGTATGTATTTTCTGGAGTCAAAAGCATCAGTAGTAGAGTATGTAACTTTAGAGCTAAACTGGATTCTTGTGTTAAATAATCAATCGTTTATAGAGCTAAACTGGAAATTAAGATTAGGCCGCCATTTGGAATGTATGTTGTAGTAGTGCAACATTTTGCGTCTGTCTCCTCTCTTACAGAAATACCGTGTTACAGTAGGAGTCTATTTGTAACATGTTAGATGTGTTTTGTTGAGAATTGTAATAGGTTGCGTTTTGTATGCAATGTAACTGAAACTAATATAGGTTTATCATGCATAAGGCTCTCTGGCCTCTGAAAAGAAATGCGATGATTAATCAACACTTACTATTTAAAATGCATATTTAAACATGTTAGCCTTATGGATCTCATTAGGTGTTTGGACATTAAAGGAACCACGTAAAATCTTTCTTGGTACTGGTAGGTAAGTTTGCCACAGCCCTTGTTTGGCCATCCGTGCTCAAGGAATTCCATGAGTGACCTTTGCTGTACCGGCTAACTGTTGCCACGGAAGCTTCACCTCTCCAGTATCCACGATGACTGTAGCACATTTTGGATAATGTCCGGCTCTTTGTATCTATTGTTTATATCAGTATAATTTGCTTTTAATGAGTGAACCTTTGGCTTTCATACCTCCTTGAACGATCCATCTTGCGATTCGTTCTCCCAGTGTTGGATTAATCGAGATCCGCGTCGGCGTGTTGACGTGAACGGATCAATGGATGTGTTATAAGTATGGTCATGTTGGTAACACGCAGGATCGACGCGGTTGATAGGTACTTCACCCGGTTGTGCTTGATTATTAGAATCAAGTCCTATATCTAGCCATGTACCAGACCACAGTTATTCTATTCATGACGGTGTGTTTCACCCGGATATTTACTCCATGGTATCCCTGGGAACTTTGTTACTGTAGCCGCGATTTCATCGCCACCAACGTTTTAAAAACAATTAAAAGTGAACTTCTTTGCTCGATCGAGCACAAGTTCCGGTAATTGGTGTTCATTCATTACTTGTTTCAACTCGAGCTGGAGTTGCGGTACGTGTTTTCGCGCGACATCGCACACAGTATGAAGACATCATCGTAATAAAAATATGATATTATTCGAAGCAAATTCGCAGATGCTTTGAGTAAAAGACCGATTTGAGAAAAATAATCAATCATTTTTCCGTCATTGACTTCTTTGCACAACCAACACCTAAACCGTCCAAGCATGGTGATTGAACTGTCTTTCTAAAATCAGTCCGTGCACTAATCATTGGCCCTGCTGTGGTCGTGTATTGACCGGCATAAAAACATTGACACTGATTTGCAGATTTCCCTACATTATATCCGTTTTATTACTTTTCGTTGGAACACCTGTATTTATTCAAGAAATCCTTCGTCGACATGTATTTTCATACACGGGTACGTGCATCTGGTTCTAATTACAAATGTTATGTTGTCATGATTTCTGACAAGACACTGTTACTGGAGTGTGCTGGTGGCCGAATGAGTGTGATCGATTCAGCTGTGGAAAAGTCGTAGAATTCAATCAAGGTTGGACTTTGTGAGTCTTTTGGGAAAAGAAACCGCAATCAAAAATAATTGTGGGGTCACACTGAAACTTTCACAGTTGCATTATCTCCGTATAGTTCGAGTTTCGAATTTGCTTAAGTCAATAGTAATTAATATGCTTAAAACGTGATAAAATATTAGGAATAATGTTTTGGAATTGAAAAATGTGTAAGGCTCAGATGCCAGATAATAAATAGGCGATTATCTGCAGCCATTAATCTATACATGGTTGAAACGTTATTCATATACAAACCTAAATATTGTTCTTGTTTGAACTGAATATATAGCATTATCCGCTTTACATGAACTCACGTTAAATTTACATATTGGAAACACATTTGTAATAAAACGTGTCATGTTCTTTTAAACCTCTTCTTTGGTGCTCACTCTTTAAGAGAATGCAAACAATTATCGTTACTTGCACAGAAAACCATTCTACAAATCTTACTTCATATACATGTAGCAGTAAGACTGTGAAACCAAGGTGTTCATGAAATTACCGAATATTTAGTAGATCAAGGAATTTTCAGTTCGCATAGGAGTTTTATGAAATCACTGATAGTCTTAAGAATGTGATACAATTACTGAATGATGATGGCCATTATCTTACCGTTGAATATTGAGATAAATATGTGTAATATGTGAATGAAACTTGCTTGCTTTGACTGAACTTAATTTGTATTTGTTTGTAATTAAATTAATACAATATAATATTCAGTTTGTAACAAATCCTACTACTTCAAGACATTTCAAACATAATGCAGTTGACATGCTTTGCAGACGGAATTATTTCACTCCCGTACAGTTTGTAAAACAATTAGCGCATTTTTCTGAATGACTAGTGTTACGACCATGTAGTTTAATTACTTGTCTGTTAAAATTTGAATTTTTTCTATTTCATTTTTGTATCATTAAATATAATTATTATTATGATGATTATGTACATAGGGTCTAATATTTTGAAAGAAACGTCGTGTTTATTTAGAACGTAAATATGACTCTCTGCTTTCGTAAGTTTTTTGTTTAGATTGCCGTGTGAATAAACGGCCGGCATAAATGATTGGTTGTTGCCGAGGTCATTTCTAATTATACTTGTTCACACTTTGTACTGCGATGGTGAGATTTCGAAATCGCCACGTGTTCTTCGTGCGTGTACATGAAATGACGTTTTCGTTCAGTTTAAATACTCAGGTATCTGTGAAATAGTGGTCAGAGTCATATTTTAACACCTTGTAGAGTCGTTCATATACCTTGAGAAGAAGGTATTCTTTTTTTGGTGCTGGAAAGAGTTCATTTGTACGTCTGTAGAGCGAGATGTATATTGTTTAAAGATGACAGCTGCAGTTCATCTACTTGTTAAACAAGAATTATTTTCCCTGGAGAACTACACAACCGGCTTTGGACAAAGACATTTGGTGAAATTAATTCTAAATTGGAACAGAACAGTACAAATTGTGATTTAAAGTGAGAATTCTGGACCTCTGTGTAAAAACTTTGTCTGACGTCATTATCCACCATCTTGAAACGGAACTGAGATTCAGACTAGCTTCAATTAGAACTGTTTATTGATAGGACTTATACGTTTTTCACAATTCTAGGACAAATGTTTGGATTTTCTTCGCAAATCGTAAGTCCTATTTCATTGTTTTTACCTTTTCACCGTGTTTTTTAGGGAAATAAATTATTTTTGTTAAAACGTACAAAGCTCGTTGTCCTCGCTCTTTTCTTTATGTTACCTAAAAGGAGCCGATACATAACACTATTAATGACCTGAATCTGAAAATTTAAGAAATAACAACTAAATAAGTCAATACATTTCCTTTTCAAATAATATGCGAATGACAGAATCAGCCAATACACGCATTCTGCGGTATAAATATCGATTCTTCTCATTACTTATAATTTCTGAGAGTGCTAATAAACTCATAGAAATGTTTTGTTTTGTTAGGAATATTTTTAGATTGTCAGGCTCAAAAACTTAGTCTCAGGCAAGTATTAACTCGCTTTTTGATTGCATGCTAACTACATTTCAATTGTATGCAAGATATGAAATTTTCACTCTACACAAATTAACGAAGACTGATCTAATCTTCAAACGTTTCTGGTCGAAAAATGTACATTGAACTTGTGTATTATTTACAAGTGTTAATTCCATCATGAAGCCGTAGGTGATCATCGAAATATTATGAAATCATCTATCAAACTAATCTAAATTAAAACGAGAAGATTGTATTTTGTAAATGATGATCTCACGATTTCAGCCTAAGAAGCATGTACTGTGTATTAGAGTATTTAAAACTGTATTCTAAAATATGTTAAAAAATTTGCTTAATATGATGAAAATCGGATTGGTCATTTACGAATACAAGCATGCATACTAAACTTTATTAATATATAAAACATTTTTGTGCAATCATGCTGAAGGAGCTGATATGCTTGAAGTCTTGAATGTACTAATGTACTCGTAGCCTGAAATGGAATGATGTACTAGCAGTCTTCCAATTAAACACCATAATATAATTCAAGATATCCTTGTCAGAATTTACTATAATTCCAAACTAATGTTTCTGTCCAAGAATATTTCTTAAGAACACTTTGTTATTCCAGTGAATGACAGTTTGATTAAATAAATAAATCCAAATGAAATTCTGAACACAACGTCAAGACTGATTTCTCCTTCAGATGTTATCGCATGAATAAGTAATTTCTGAAGTAAACAAGATTATAAAGCCCTCAACTTGATCTAGGTCACAATTCGCGTTTTCTGGAAATATTATGACCCAATGGAAATTACCGATCTAGAAGAATCTGACTTTATACACAAGATAAAATCTGTTACTAAAATTACAGAAAGGATGTGGTAAAGATTTGGCGGGTTAGGAATCTTTATGGGGAATACCAATATCCTAGACCCAGACCCAATTAAATATGTTAGTTCTATTGATAATGATCCTAATATTCAACCCACACTCCTAGAGAAAATATTAGCTATGTATTGTTTGTTTACAAAATAAAAACATCAGTGTCTCTAGTCAGGAACGCTGTTAACGTGATTTTGGACAAGGTCAATTCCAAAATACACTTATACTAACATTTAATCGTGGAGGGGAAAATGACTAACAAATACAAACATTGAATATGCATAACAAATGCACTTTGCGTTGAAGATAACATTTCTTTTATTCTTTTATAAAGAACAAAAAGTTTATATCTATATTGTTCGGTAGAGATTAATAATCATGTTTGAGAAAACAAAAAGAAAGTCACAAAGAAAACAAAACAAAACAAAAAAAAAGAAAAAAAAAAAAAAGAAAGACATAAACAAAACAAAATTGAAGTGCCGAGGTAAATACAAAAATCATACACACCAATTTTAAATTTGATTAATGCTTACAATTTCCTGTGTCAGGGCATGGTGTAATTTGCCCTAGATGTTGCAGTGACATAATAATGTGATGCTGTTGAAGAAATGGAATGGATAATACTGCTCGGTTGAGACGAGCGTAAAAATGATTTATTATGACTCAGGTTATCATCCAAATTGTCACACGGAGAATAATAATTTTTTACTTTCTCGGATGATTAAACATGTACATCTGCTGTAAAAAGTAACAAAAGTTGTGATGGTAGCATGTCTGTAACATTAAGATCCGGCTAGGGGCCAGACTATATCGAAAAGATTCAAAGCAATTGCGTGAATTCAATGTTTAGTAATAATATGATTGAAGAAATGAAGAACTAATAGATTTACCAGAATGATGCATACTGAGTTAAACCACTGATCTAAGAGAAAAAGTATGTTTAAAAATAAACTCCTTCCCATTTTGATATATACATTTAAAACAATAATGGTTCAATTTGGAAAAAATATGTTCTTTAAAGAAAACTATTTAACATTCAAAAAGAGGCAACAGCTCTCTTTAGCACAGCTGTTTGTGTTACTAATTCTGATATATGATCACAACTCCCCCCTCCCCCCGCACAGACAAAATCATTTTTTAATTGGGTTGTAAGATTGAATTAAATGAGAATCTGGTGATTACTGATTTAATAAACACAGTTCTTAACATCAGTTTGGTCACCAAATATGTTTAAAGATATAGATAAAGGTAGAGTTAAATTTAGTTGATGTTGAATCATTTTAGTAGCTATTGTTCTACTTGAGATAAATCCATAAATATAAACGATATTTGACAAATTAAAACTAGTGAAAGAAAGTGAAACAAGTAGCAAGGACAATACCGTAATTCTTTTATAGAACAGAATTGTAATATTATCAACAATATGTGTTTTAATACTTTAAATAGATAACTAAACCGTAAGATCTGATTTTACCAATGCGTTGAAATTAAATTGCAGATAGAAGGATAAATATCCCCAGTACTGATGAATGTTGCAAACAAAGCACATTAATTTGTAAATATTTTATTACGTCTGTAGCAAACTGACCTATCTAGATTAGAAAGTTATTATACTTTTACAAACGCTGGATGTGTTTACAAGAATATACACAGGCAAGGAAAATAGTCATGCAGCTGAACAGAACATATCCATAGATGCAAATGTAGGCAAAGCAAACAAACAAAAGCAAAACAAAACAAGACACTCTTGCAGTATGGTAAGTTCCACTCAACGTTAAACAATACATTTCTCGCACTTGATGACGCCACACATATCATACATATTACGTGATTAACGTTAGAATAAATTTTCTGAACAAAAGAAAGTGTGGTGCTTTGCTGTATATTTGGAGACGTCCATAAAGCGGGACAGAAGTTGAAGCTACCGCAGTGAACAGTCTTTCACTTAGAAAGGATATGGTATTAAAGAATCAAGTTGGTGCATGTTAAAACACAGATTATATATTGTATTTGAAAGCTTTGCTATTCGTTCTATATGCAGGGAAAGTCCGGACACAAACATCGAATTACACCATGCCTTCTTCTGTTTAGCTCTGCAAAAAGGACGAAATATGAATGTAACAAAGTGTTATATTTACATAAGAAGCATTGATAGAAAGCAAGTTTCTGCATTTTAAGAGTATTGATGAATATGTGTTTGAAAATGATACTTTCAAATCGTATTGTTGAACAAGCTGGTGCTTTAGGAAGTACGTGTCCGCTATCATAATTTGTGTTGGGAATATTTTTTAAGATGACCAGGAAAACTGTTTGTTCATTGATGATGCAACAGATTCCAAAGAGTAATTTGATAATTCTGTCACATCGTGCTCGAGTTTTGCATTGAATGTTATATACTTGGTCAAATCAAATGTGTTGTCCTTGAGATTTGCAAACCACCAGTTAATGTGTGAAATATTTATGATGACGGACTGCTGTATTGAGCGTTTGTACTTTTTTTCGTATGCAATATGAACGATTGCACATTTATAAAAAAACGTCAGTTTTTTTTATAATTCGTATTTCGCTTCGAATATAGCTGAAAATAAGGAAAAATAAATATTCGATACATATACACAGTTGCATAGTGTTATTAGCCGAGAAGGTGGAAAGAATTAGGTTGACATGGCTTAGGAACACAGCCAGGCTTTTAGAGAGATCGATACATTTTCATATGCCATATCAAACGAGAGATTTCATGACTGCAATGTTGTATTTATTTGCGCTCATTCCTCGTTTGCGTTTTGTAAGTATTTTTGCGTGACAATTCAAAGTGAGATGGATATTAATAATATGCTGAATTTGGATCATATGAGAATATTGACAACAAAATAGTTTCAGTCTTGATGTGCATTAAGGAAACATGGATGAAACATCCATATCGAAATTTGGATCAAAGATTAAATGGATATGCAATGCATAAATACGTGAATATTATTTATTTCACTTCCACTTACATTTAAAAATTAATAAGTAGATTAAATGTGTATTCAGACCATGGATTTTGTGTGGTCCAAAAAAGTTTAAGTTTACATCTTTTACTGGTACATTAAGTCTTTTTAATTTCTAAATAGGGTTATTCATCCTTTTCTGTATTAAACTGTGCTGAGTGTATCAACGCATATTACCAGTACAAATCTATTCTGATGAAGTCACGAATTCTTGAATATAGGTAAGTACCAATAAGGTGTATAAGTATTTCTGATCGTCTGTGGCCTTTCTGACAAAATTAGGGTCAAGTACATCATTTTCACTAGTCCACCGGATTTCGTTGTAAATCGAGATTCCTTTCTATAGTGAAGTTCCAGGTATCGTCTGTCATCTTGGATCTTCAGTTTATCTGTACCATGAATTAGTATACGTATGGTACAATTATCTACATCCGAATATGATGTCATGAATGATATAAAAAATGGCTAAATAGTTGGATAAAATTGGTTTTTGACATATCTTATAGAATTTAGGACAGCAAGATACTGGTTATGTTTCTTCAAGCTGATAGTAAAGAACATTGTTTCTAGTTTACCAGTTCAATGTTACGGTAGACCTATTATATACCTAAATGATATTGTCTGGTTGTAAAGATCGGTACATATTGTTTCCTTGATTTTCATATGGATGAAGCTTTTAATAGACATTTACAGGATGCGCTGAAAAGAAAAGTAACGCCATTAAAGTAACTGCAGTGAGTCAATCTATGCCTCAGTATATACAACTAAAAGGATTGTTTGTTTACACAAACGTGTGAGTATTGAATGACTCTAAGGTAATCCTTGCGTTACTAGTTAAAAAAATCAGATACATTATACTGCTGGATATGCTGATACATTTTGGTTTAGTACAAACCGTGGATAGATAAATAACCGTCTGACAAACTGTGGCATGATCCGAAAGAAAAATAGATTAATATACAAGAATAGTCTCTGTATACTGAAATATTTCATCATTTATAACCAACCAGATACATGGGCTATCTATTTAAAATATACTCCCCCCCAAAAAAAATAGAAACAATCAGGAATATCCAGCACATATTGCGGTGATCTAGAAAGACATTCAAGCATACCTGTCACTAATTTTATAGCAATGTTCTAATGGTATGATGGAAGCTGGTCACACACACACACACACACACACACACACACATATAGAGACACCCCCTAGAAAAATCGAAATTATACTTTCAACTTGATTATATATTTGAGATCACGAATTAGTAGAAAACGATTGTAACTGGTATTGAATTACAAATATGTTCTGGTTCCGTCCGATTGTTATATTACGGTAATAATTTTGCTTAAATACAAATTATGTTTACGTGTAAGGTAGTTGATATTGTAATATAACAGAAAATCAATCAAGGACTAAATAATGCTCATATAATTAAATATGGAAATTCATAGCATATTTGTTGATTGTATGAAAGTAATTTTGAAACCAAGGATAAATATAATTGAGAGAGAGAGAGAGAGAGAGAGAGAGAGAGAGAGAGAGAGAGAGAGAGAGAGAGAGAGAGAGAGAGAGAGATTTCCAAAGAATTACAAATAGGTTCTAAGATTGCAGTCAATTCCATCTTGTTGCTGTGCGGTTCCTCATATTTTCTTTCATCATCATCATTATCGGTCTGGAGAGCTGTATTAGATGTTGGGCCCATCCTCAGATCTGGATCAGAACTTCAAAGGAAGTGGAAAGTATTCTGAGTTTTCAGTTTCAATAAATAAAAATCTTTCTGTCATATTCTGTATTTAAGATATTTTGATATCAATGACAGGCGCCATATCTTTAGATAACATGTATCAGAATCTGAAAATAGTATAACCCTAAATGTATAATAGCGTCTTAAGGAAGCACTACAGACATTCTGATTACGATTGTTATGAACAATTTAATATAAAGCCATGTATTAAAAGGTGCTGACTATTGATTAACTCAGTATAAACTCAGTATAAATTTCTGAACTTATATGATCCCAAATTGTACTACCTGTACCCTCAAGCCAAGAGAGTAGCAATTCATTGCTCAATTTTGGCAATCGGTTATATATCACGACAAGTAATTGGAACCAATATTTGGTATATTTGTCAATATGTACAGATTTGAGAGAGTTACGTGAAAAGATATAGCTTCAACTCATTTTGTATATCAATAATGATAGAATGTATTTTTTGAGGCTTTACAATTTCGGAACTTAAGAAATCACATCCTGCGTATTTACTCCGGTTTCTAAACTTGATTTCATATCATCTAGTGCTTTTTTAACGTCGTCTCAGGAATATTTATATGAAGATTATCTATCACATGTTGTATTATGCAAAGAGTGTGATTGGGGTGATTAAATACACCTTGAAATACACAAACGATCCTAGATTTGGAATTTTTGTGTTGGCCATGACATCATCTTGATCTAAGTAAATTTCAAGTGCTGTAGAATCTTTATTTTTAAGGGCAGAAGCCACGAGAATATAACTTCATACTGAACTTATTTTCTGCCGTTAATTTCATGTAGGATCTTCCGTTGTTTTGATTAGTTTCCAAGTTTTATGTGGATCGTTAAATGTAAAATTTCGTATAGAACCTTCTCTGACATTCTTTCAGCATTTTATATTCCGTTTTAATACCCGTCTCAGACCACACCTGTTGTATTTTCACAAGATAACATGGAAATGATAATTCTGAGCAAATGTTTTCATACCGTCTGCTACGGTGTTAATGATTTGTATTAAAGAGTCTACAGCTCTACGGAAGCTACTATAATTAATCATACTCAAATAGTTATCATAAGATAATAATAAAAATTGGGTCATATAATGAAGAAGAAACCTAGGTTTCATATTCATTTGGCCCAGTGAATTTTGCTGCATTCGAACCGAATATCTTCATCTTCACTTTTTTCCTCTAGACAGTCACTTCATTCTAGCGGATATATGAATTTTCAGGCATATACTATGTTAAACCGAATATTATTGAAAACTAACATTGTAACATATAGTGACATTTACACTGGTAAGCTTTAGCCCCAAAACATTATTAGGATTGCTAGGTAACGCGTCAACGTTCAATAAATCTGCAATAAAAGTTTTATCAAAACTCTACTCCACCGGAGTGCGTAATATCATTACTTGGCCTGGGTCTTCCACATGCAAATGTTTTGCACTCCACTATACGTAATTGATCAACAATACCTGCCTAAGTCTTTAGAAATCCAAGAAGAATGTGCGGCATAATACAATTATAAAATCACACTTACCTATGCATTCGCGTTCCCATCTAACTTTTTCCTTATCCTGATATGGTCCATGCATAAAATTTTCATCCAGGTTGTAATATAATAACAAGAATTATTTTCTAAACAGATACAAGTATGATTTTCACTTAGTCTGTGGTGTACTGGACTCGGCCGGATTCCTATCCAGAAATTGAAACTGTACCCTTTATGTGTCATCATTAACATACACTGGACCATGTACAACAAAGTTTGTCATATCGCAAATATGCCATCTTATTTTTTTCTAAAACTGTTCTCTATATTTATCTTGCTTTGATATGTGTCAGGAAAATCTTAAGAGATGCCAATTTGGTGAAAAATGGCTAGTTCCCCATTCTCGGTTGCTTCAGTGTACCTTCCTTCTTTTCTACCTTGCTTGTACCTTTGTTGAAGCATTGTGTTTTCCTAATAACGCGTAAATTGCACTATTAATGGTCGTGGCGAGGATTGGGAATGTAACCTAGTTTGGATCCTTCCCATTTCAATGTTTGTATCATTTATTTTTAATATACATGCACATAACGTTATTAGTTTTTTCAATGTGTCTCTATCTGGTTGTTGTAGTCCATACAATAAGATATTTTTTCCTACTGTATGAGTTAGATGTCTCTAATTTTGTTCATTTCGTTTCTGACTATTTTGTGCAGTGTTACCACAACATTCTTCAAGACTGAAAAATTTCCTTTAATTCAGGATTTTGCTTCACAAGTCTCTTGTTAGCATCATGCAGTTCTTAAATCGATAAACTGAGTTTGTTTTCTTCTAATGGCTATTTGTTGATTTTAAGCCTTTGCTATACCTAAAATAAGCACGAAAATATCAACATAAGTACATTCTGTCGCTGTCTCGGTCTGAAATAATCCAGAGTGTGAACCTGCTGTACCATATTTCTGTGGTGATTTATTTATTGAAGAGTTAGGTTCACAACAATGTCTGCTATGCATTGATTGTGATTTGAGTGCGTTACCGAGCAGTAAGAAAAACCTATCTATTGTTTTCCGAGACATTATTTGTCTCTGTTTATTTTTTCTGATGCCATAATTACTACTACTGGAGCGTTCTCTACCTCCTCTATTTCCAGGTCCTGGGTTTGATTAAACATCGTCACTAAAGATACAAATCAGGAAGAAGACCAATTCATATTGCTGGTGCCATCTTGCCTAGTAGAATCCCATGCTACACATGCATACAAGATTTGATTGGATGAGTAAAGTATCTAATATTCAGTCACCACTGAATAACGCTAATTCCCATTTTGCATTTTAATATGAAGGCAAATGTTACTGATACTGTTATACTATTTTTCTAACGCTTTATTGATTTGTGTTCACTCGTTCATGCCTTTTGCAGTGGCGTTATTGCTTTTTTGTTTTATATGTTGAACTATGAAATTTGCCTTTTGAGTTGATTCATGTTTTTGTCGTTACAGAAATTATTTGAACTTTATAATGATTATATCTATACTCCTTTGCACATACGCCAATATTCGATTGTCTGATGCTTTATAATTAGATGTTCGTTTTCGTTTTCTTGCCCCATTCATTCTAGCATATCTATCTATATGTCCCCCTTTTCCTTATCCCTTATTAAAGATAATTGTAGTTCTTTTTCGAAATAAAAAGGATAGTTACCACTGCCATGTATTTTCTGTGGTATGTATGAAACTAGTTATTGTTCCCATCAGAAGGGTTATAAACTACAAAGGGTTATTGCATATCATTCTTATCATTTGATAAAGAGGCAGTTTAGTAAGTGGACCAACAAATGCCATGATATATTCCGATATATTTTTTAATTAATCTTACCAAGTGATTTCTTCGTCTTTTGTCTTTTTTCCTGCAATAAATCGACGAATACATTGATAACTACCAAACTGTTATGATGTGACTAAATAATAATGACTGGAAGAAATGGCCCTAAAAGAAAACTGTTCACTGTTTTCTGACTCAAAGATTAAGGTTATTTTACTGATGGTGTAAAACAGATTACACGAGTTTTTAATTCACCTGAAGACGTTTGGGGGAGGCATATAGTCTTGAGCTATTCTCGTTTGAAGAGTTCTGAATCAATGTAAGATCTAATAAATCTTGAGACAAATCATTTATCTAGAAGAAGTTATAATACAATTTATTCCCATTTCCACGGATGAATGTTTTGATGTGTCATTGACACCAATCAGTTACTCAGTGAATCAATTATAGGTTGCTTTCAGATTGTTTATATTGGCTGTTAGAAATATTACACATGTTGTTTTTGGATCGAAGTCTCTCGTTCCTGATGTAAAAAGTATGTGATAAGTGATCCAGGAAAATACATTAGAGAAATTTATGTAAAAATTTCTTTTTCATTTTTTCTTAAGGGGAAAAAGTTGAATTGGAAACGTAGCCAATGTTAATACAACATTTCCTCTGTGGAAGCTTCCGCACGGCAATGATAACCAGGTAAGCGAGCACAAGTACGTTTACTACTGAAGAAACCAGAAGCCATTTTAACTTCCCTGCAAAGTAATAAACGTGTTCTGCAATTGCTAAAAGGCTTCCACCGATTGGTTAAAGATATATAGGAATATATACATATCTAAAAGCTGACTGACATACCTACCTACATAATATATACATGCAGAAAGATAGACGTATAGATAACTAGATAGAATTAAAATTGTTACTAATATAAGCAAATATTTACAGATGCAGTTTTGAGTGATGAGCTAAATTTGTCAGTACATACAAGTTATGGATCTTGCCAGAAAATAAAATGGCAATATATTACATAAAAGAAGTACTATTTGAATATATGAAATATATTCATTTAATTCCATTATAAATAATACAAAGCACATTCTGACATTTTAAGTGGCGATAATTATCATCTTTGAAAATGAAAAATAAAATACTCAAACTGTATATTAAACATAAACCGCCTTTCATTTATTTATTTATCTATTTATTTGTTTCTATATTTATCTCAAACGTATAGCTGGAAAAAATCATTTAGCTCCTTCATTTTTCATTGTCTATCACATCTTACCATTTCCATCCCTAGGGCTTGAGGAATCTTGACTTGATATGTTGTTGTCTTTTAAAGAAAAAAAATTAATCGAATAGTATGGAAGGATTCAGATGAATGTCTGATGAATCCTAAATTAGGTCATCGTATTTTATTGGATGCAGAAAAGTTTTGCAATTATCTCAGTTATTAATTTTCAGAGCACATTAAGTCTATTGTATGTACCCTCGAACTATAATAGCAATAAGTTCTGGCATGACACGTCCTTTGTTGTAGTCCGTCTCTTAAGATTAAAGGTTTAATGACCCTTTGATAGAGTTGTTTGTAGATTACAACTACATAACATATCCATAGGGCACACTTGCATGATTAATGGAAAGACAGAATACTACACGATTGTACAAGTTGCGGCAACGACGTTGTTCAAACTCTGCTAATGAGATAAGAATAAATTGCCCGAGGAAAGTGATTGGTCGCTATGCGCATCGTCAAGTGATGGCCCTAATACTTACCATGTTTCATGGCAATTCATCAAATATTGCGAGATTAGTTACTGAATCAAGTTCCCGCTGGATGAATTGACTGACGGACACAAGCGGAATTACAATATACCCCTGCGGCGGAACAAAATGACTACTTTTTTTGCAGCCACAGTGTTTTCAAGGTTGAGAAAAGGTCAATAGCTCTTTCAATACATATGCGTCCTTTTATCATGGCCATAATGAGTATTAAGTTTAAAAGCTATCATAAATCCAGCACGAAAGCCGAATGACTAGTTGCGTTAATGATATTGTGTTATACACTCCATTAAACTACTAAACAAAAAACATTAACTCCAACCAAATTCGCAAGAGCAGAGTGGTTTCTTGATATTCGCTTTTTCATATGAAAAACATAACATTTACCAAATTTCATAGCAATTCATCAAAAACATTTGGATAAGTTGCGAAAAATAAAAGCATAGAGTCCATTAACTCTAACAATAAACTGACCAGAAAAGTGATTGGTCGCTATGCGCATCGTAAAGTGATGAGCGTAATATTTATCATGTTTCAAGACATTCCATCAAATATTGCAGGACAAGTTACTCAGTCGAGAGCCCCACGGAAAGACGGACTGACGGACAGGATGATCACTATATATCCCTGCTGTGGCGGCATAAAAATCACAACTTTTTTGCAGACATAGCGTTTCCCTGGTTGCAACGAAATGATCGGATGGAAACACACAATTCATTTTTAGTCGAGTAAGGGTGATGATTCCACCAAAAGATGTGCCAAGTTACTTGTAAGCCCATTTGGCAAGATTCTTAATTCCACCACAATGCACGAAGTACACAAATGCGTTTGTAAACCCAATGAACAAGCGTAATAATTCAACCAAAAAGTGCCAAATTATTTGTAAACCCATTCAGTAAGGGTCATAATTCCATTACAGTACGTATAATTATTTGTAAACTCAATCGGTACGGGCATTAATTGCACCAAAATGTGCCAAGTTATTTGTAAACAGTAATCTTTTTTACGTGATTTAAGGGTGAATATTTCTTTCATCAGCGGAGGGGAGTTCTGGACAGGCATAGACAATGAATGGAGCAGACAAAAGGATACACACATCCATGTAGACAAAATTAACGTTACATACCCCGATATACGTATTCCATTTGAGAGATTATTATCACTGATATGATAGTTAAGGTACGTTTAATAATACTTGCAATATTTAAAGTTAAATCATTCTCAGTTTTGACAATCGATAGGGGCAATTTCTTATAGACTTGCTGAGTATCGGACCATTTTCAACACGCCGAAAACACATTTAGGCCCCATGTCCACGTTCATAGCAATGTGTCTGAGAACATAAACAAAATTTCCTACCGAAAGAAGCGCCAAAATTAATCATTCTGATTAACGTTTGCAAGTGGCAACATTTAGTTAATATGCATGTCAAACTTTAAAAGTTAATTTTTGGTCTTATCTTTAGAAAGGATATTATCACGAAATCAAGCCAACAAAAAATTATGTCGGAAAGAAATTATTGTGCTCGAGACTATTTAAGAATATATGCGTTGGTTTTACAAGACATAGATTATGAGTTTGAAGTCCAATGTTGCTATTGCTCATGTGTCCTCAGATTCATGCAATGGTTCGATTACTACGGTCTCCCTACGAGTACCATCGTCACACAGGGTTGATATGCAATGGACTGACGTCCCATTATGAGGAAACAATGTGCCCTTTATGCCATGAAAGCAGTAATATGCTCAATGTGTTGAACCATTCTTAGGCTGCGAAATTTATAATCTTAAAATTCTAGAACCATGCAAAGGCATGATCTTAATTTAACAGTGTACGCATGCAAATACATTCAACTATTTTCAAAATGATTTTTAAATAATACTATTCCTTTGGAAGATTAATTTTGTAAAATCAGTAACGGCTTAAAAATGTTTAAGTAGAGTATGCGTGATTCAATGAATTAGCAAGAAATATTTACCTGAAATGGCAACAAATATGGAATCTAAAAGGAACCCCTGGTCATCCCAGGCAGTATAGGTGCCTTCGTCTGACCATCTTAGTTTCTTTAAGGTGAGATAAAAGTTCGTATCATTTAACACACAGCTTTCAATGCGACCCATATAGTCTATCAAAACATTGGTACGTGTACAGGTATTACGTGCCACATCACAGATTATATAATTAGCGTAATCGAAAGCATGACTCCGGAGAATTTGAATTAAAGATGTGTTGGTGTTATTACACATGATATGTCTTAATTCTTGCGAAATCAGTTTTCTTTAATTTTGGATTTTGTTAGCAGATCTGATCAAACCATCAAGGTTTTCCGAGGATGCAGAGGCAACATGATCTGTTGGTAGACACTGCAGAATCAAGATCAAATCTTTATTCGTGTCATTTCCGCCGTAGCCACTAACGTTTGCATTTTTGAGCTGCGTACTTATAGGTGGCGCCCGTCTTCCAAGCTGTAAACTGATATTAGCATCCATTGTTCAGTTAACAATTCTGTATTAGGTCGACTCGGCTGTAAATGGAATCCAGTATCTGTTTGGTAGTTAGCTTTGCTATATAATGTCATCGAAGATGTAGATGGACACCAGCATCAGCTGGGCCAGTAGTTTTGCTGTGTCCTGTCATCCGAACGGTAGGTACCATAATCCGTGTGCCTGGAAGTTTACTTTGCTGTACTGAATTGTCCCAGCTGTAGACTTGTACCAGCATCCATTTGGCTCTTAAACTGGCTGGATCCAGGTGACTCTGCTGTAAAGGGATATCTTTATCTGCTGGGTAGTTAAATATGCTAGATTCAGTCGTCCCAGCTGTAAATGGATACCAACATATGCTGGTTAGGAAACCTTGCTGTATCTTGTCGTTCCAGTTATAAATGGTTAGTATTATCTTGTAGACGGTTCACATATTGTGGATTGGCGTCACATTTAACGTGAGTTGAGCACTCATACTCATTACATTCCACGGAACCTTCGATAAGTTCCTTCTGTATGGGCTATAGAAAGGGAATAATATAACCATAACATCGAAAACTGTCATGTGGGTAAAATAGATGCTGTGTTTGCTTAGGGTAAATATTTTCTAAAAATATACGACCCGAACATCAAGAGAATGAACAAAACATATATGTTACACTAGCATCGTTGACACCCATTTTGAAAAAGAAAATATTAGATCAAGGAAGAAACGAAGAAACTGAACTGTGACCAAACTTAAGGGTCAACCATATTACGGCTTATCAGGAAATACTCTATGAATAGGATAGTTTTGAAACTGACAAGCTTCGATGCACAATGAGACTGAGACAATTTGTAAATTTGTTCTATAAAAAAACTTGTCGGTCTTTAAACTGAAACTTGATCTAGGTACACGCCTATGCACAGTAAATCCCACGCTATTTTATTACATATTCACTCACCCTATCCCAATGAAAATTTGCCATCTCCCTACTAATAACCCTGGGGCCGTATATATATATATATATATATATATATATATATATATATATATATATATAGTATATATATATATATATATATATATATATATATATATATATATATATATATATATATATATATATATATATATATATATATGTGTGTGTGTGTGTGTGTGTGTGTGTGTGTGTGTGTGTGTGTGTGTGTGTTCTTGCTATGAATGTACGTTTGAGAACTCCACCGTTTAAAATGGAAAATTTGATTATGTCGATAATATTACAACAGGGGCAAAAATTCGCTGGTGACTCTCCTAGATTACTTCGATATTAAGTATATCTAGATGAAATAAGCTTGAGTAGCCGTCAACGAAAATCTTTATTATACAAATTAATTACAGACATGATTTGGAAGCCATGGTGATTAGTTAATGAGTTGTTAAGTAAGAGTTGTCAAAGCAGACTGACAATTAGTTGAAATGGGCTGTATTTATTCGAACGTCTTCCATTCAAAAACACTAAAAATGATACATGCTGTATTTATACTTGCAAACAGGAGTCTTGAGTCAGTTAATGTTCTCGGTATTAAGGGAAGGTGAAGAGAATACATACATGTGACAAGGATACTTCGTTTTCCTTTCTCCCCAGAACCGTAGAAAACTGTGTAATTTCCACTGTCCATAAAACTGACATTTAATAAGAGAAAACTGAGATTGCCACTGTCCATTTTTATATTGTTTATTCTGCCCGTGTATTTTCAACTAATTTGTTTATCAGTGTTCGTATTTGGTCGAATGAGCATCACATGAGTGTAATGGAGCTTATTTGTAAAACCATAGAAGTATAAATGCAAACTCTTGCTTCCATCAGTCTGAAGTTTTTCGATGAGGACATATAAATAGTTCTTCTTTTAAAATAAACTTAAAACGTGAAGATGGTATTCCACTAAATTTGAAATTCGAAGTAATCAAAATTTTACATGAATGTGCATATGTAATGGCTCAGTTACGTCGATTCATCTATACTTATAAGGATAAATCCATCCATCCATCCATTCATACCTATTAGAAATGTTATCAATGTACAAGAATTAATTCTGTATTGTTTGAAATGAATATCTTTTTTATCTGCACATATGCACCTTACTTAAATCTATATAATTTAAAACACCTTTCAAATAAAATGTTTGCTGTTCTTTCAAACTAAAAGTTGGGCAACGTTCAGACATGTTACTCAATTATGATCATTTGCACAAATCACCAATATGCACATTTTACTACATACGGATGTTGTCGTACATGTATGAAGCCAAGGTATCAGGAAATTGCTAAATATTTAGCAACTTCGTCTAATCCCTGATTCACTTAAGAATACCATGAATCCATTGAAATGTATATGAATTTCCGGGTAATGACTGAAATCTGAGAGTTAAAATGACCTTTGCTTTCTGGTGGTTATTCTGGTAAACGTGGTATCCAAATAGAAAGTGAGTGTGTTGAAAACAGAATTAATTTTGTTCGGTGGCTTCATGTTAAATAAGTTAGAAAAGGAAAAATGCCCGATCAAACTTACCTTTACTTGTTCGGAAGGACATATAGTTTCATGAAAACAAACAAAAAAAAAAAAAAAAAAAAAAAAAAAAAAAAAAAAAAAAAAAAAAAAAAAAAAAAAGGAAAAAAAAAGAAAGAAAAAAAAGCCGACACTAACCCCAACCCCAAACATCAAGAAAATACATCTTTTTTCAACTTCAGAGCTCTAATGAATCATAATACTGTTATGTATATTTATTTTGCATTGTTGATTAGTTATTTTGTTTTAAATTGTTTAAAATTTAATTATATGCTATTGTAATATAATAGTTCCTGTGCATATTGGATATAACTTTGTGCAAAATCAAGTTTATTTTCTACTTGACGTGATGTCTCGTAGAGGACTATATAATCTTGTCAGCGGAAAGAGTAGCCATTCGTGCTGAAGATCTATTAAAAGCAATTTGAAGTATTGTTTTGTTGAATACTTCATTTGGGCTGGAATTGATTTCTTCAAATTGTTCAAGTGCATTTACTCTGCGAGTAATATTTTCGGACAAAGATATTCACTGGGATTCATAGGGATTTCAAACCTGGAATTATTTGATTTATTTGAACAGGAGACTGTTGGTACAACAAACAATACATGCCGTCACAGGCAAATCAACACCTTCAGCGTTGGACTTAATTTGGATTTCTATTAAAGTTTATTGAGAAATTCAAATTAGTAGAACTTGTAATTCTATGATTATATTTGGATTTAATACCGTAAGTATTTTAAATTTCACTTTGTATTCGAAGGATATAAATTATCGGTTGAATTTTACAAAGCTTCTTGCTCGTCACTCTATAGTAAGACAATAGACTCGTAATAATACCTTTCCTAATTTACTAATCCTTCAAGTATTAATTGAAAGCTAGTCATAAAATACTTCATGATATCATATTCGATCATATCACGAGTCAGTTGTGTACAATGATAGACTGATAGAAGAACAAAGTGCAAAATGGCAGATATAGTTCTTCCTGTCTTAATAAATCTTTGCGTGCTTACAAAGGCTGGTTGCTTTCAAATACAGACAGAAAATCATGTTAGTGTATGGATTAAATACATTTTCTCGTTGAAATATATAATAATCAACTTTGAAATGCCATCAAAACGTTTGTATTTGCATAGGAGGCACCTTCGTTCCATACCTACCTTAAAGCTGTGAAATCGTCATGTGGAAAAGTAAGAAATGTATGAAATAAATAAATAAATAATAAATTATTTTTGTTTGAATACGTGAAAAGATATCAGTAGTAAACGTTGGCTCTGGACTAACAAAACTCTCTTCAGATTGGAGATGTGTTTGTACATCAAAAGACACTTTATTTTCAGGAATGCAAAAATTAGTCGATACTTCTTGCACGAGAATATACTAGTATACTAAGTACAACATACACAATAATTCTTGAACCTCATTTCTTTCAAGATGCACAACTTTCAAATGTTTTTGAGTGAAAAGTGACTATATTTGTGATTTTTATGTCAATTTTTATAGGAATATTTTCAAGCCAGGCTATTGACAATATACTATAGTCAGTCACCTTATTTATAGTAAATAACCAGGTAAACTCTACATAACTTCCATTAAGGTCTAGATCATTATATACCGTTAACATTTAATGCAGCAGTAATGGGAATGTCTTCTCAATATTTTGCAGTTTCCATTATTTTGTAAACAGCTGTGGCTCCAAAAATGTTTCAAAGCATACAATTGTTTTGAAGAATCTCACAGAGCGGTCTGTCCCGTTGTATTGCATTCAAGTTTTGGGATTGTTACGATCCACATGCCTAATAAAACACAGAGACACTCAAAGTCAGTTCCTCCCCAGGATCACAGATTGTAGAAATATACAAATATTACCGATGTTCACGAAATGATATCGGACAATTCTGTCGCTAAATCCGTTTCGTTGGAACTGGAGACAATAAAAAAAAAAGAGCGAGAGACGAATACCGCAGAACAACATATCAGAACAATTACAAATGAAACTCTGAGGAAGTAGCGATGATTGAGACGTTTCGGAAGGGAAATAGTGATAGCTTGGTAGGGAAGGCAAGAAAGCGTCCAGGACATAGGGTGGGGAACATAGCAAAAGACAACTGCTGGAAAGATTATGACATAGGTTTGTAGAAATTGAAATGTACCAGTGACATTAACTAGGAGAATATGATCTAGTTACTGTAATGCTGCAGATCACATGAGTTAATTCCATTATATTTTTCAAAAAGCAAATAAAGATATATCTGTGTGATCAATTGTCATTCGTCCAAAATAAATAAATGAGTATATATTTCATTCCATTCAAACAACAGGTACGTGAAATTGATTCAGGCAATCCCTCTATGCATTCGTTTTGCTTCATAATTTATAACGTGTGAGACTGTCAATAACCTCATAGATAGATGTTTTATATACTTTGACTGTCAATCTTTAATAAACTACATTCAGACAAGTATTTATTGGCTTTTTAAAGTTATGCTTACTGTATGTCCATGGTATATACTACACCAAAGTTCTTTCCTACGCAAATTATCGAGGACTGATATATTCTTAGATATAAATGTACAAGGAAGTTTACATTATTTATAATAGTGTCATTTACTTCTTGGAGATTTATGTGATCATTATGAAACGATGAAATTTATGTTTGAATGATACAAATGAAAGATAGAATATTTTTTGTAAATCACGTGCTTTCCCATTGGAACCAAAATAATACAAGTTCAAAATATTTAAAAAATGATAAAATATAATTTTGGTGTCATGAAAATCTAATTAGTTCATCAATAAATAGAACCATATATACTAAATTAAGTTTTTGAAACATTGATTTTGTACAGTCGTGCTAAGTGGCTCAAGGCGAACACATGGACGAACGTACAAATTGGGCAACATACGAAAATACGGAGGGAAAGGAAAATATATTAAGGACACAACCAAAGTTGTTAATCTGCAAGCAGTGAGTGATGGGAAAATTTGTGGTTAACACTTAACAGTAGGAAATAAAAATGCAACTCAGTCGATTACAATCTTCGCTAAAGTATATTGTCATAGAACAGAATTATCGCACAATGTCACTAAAAATAATGCATTCACCAAGTCACGTGTTCCAGTCTCCTGAAACAATTCCAGAGAGAGAATCAACATTAAACAATATTTTTTTTTGTTGTTTTATATAAAAAATGGAGCAAATGAAATAGAACATTTATAACAGAATCAGTTCTTTTGGCAGGAAGACAACATTGATTTCTTTGTATAATAAACAATGCAAACCAACTAAAAGTATGTCCCCGAAACTCCGTCTCTCCAACCCTCAAATTCAACTCCTCCACCAAAGAAAACCAAGGAAAAGAAAGAAACAACAAGAGAAAGTTAAAAATGTTTACGTTTTATATAAATTAAATGCGACATTACAGCCATATATTTATTTCTTTTCGTTGCATTTATTTATTTGCATCTCATTCGCTTACTAATCTTATTTATTTATATTGGGACCACGGGTGGCCAAGTAAAGTAATCTTACTTCTGTCTGCATGGGATAGAATCTCTTGCTCTGGCAACGTGGGTATGGGAGAAAGTTTGCCAGTATCTTCCCGTGGGTCGATGGTTCTTCATTGAACTTTTCCTGGGTTCTTCCTGCACTATGTGCTGAGAAATGGCGTTAAACCCACAAACCAAATAAAGGAATTTACTTATTTCTCATACAGAGCTTTAACAAAATTAAAAACGCACCAATTTTAATTTTTCTTTCACTAGTTACCATTTTATATAACAGAGTTTGAGAAATCATAAGTGAAATTTGAGGTAGATATTAAACTGACGTAACCATTGGTGCTAAACTTGAAGTTGTGTATTTTGAAACGAAGAAAGAGAAAAGGAAAGTAAAGAGGAATACTGAAGGGTTCAGTCGAAGGTATGAAAGATTTAATTTGCAGATCACTGACGTCTCACCTCTGTCCGGTGTCCCTGACTCGGGCAATATAGGGCATGCTAGATAGCTTGACAGGAGCTTCCCACCGGTGGTTATTCTTTGAGCTTTAGCCGTACTCTTCCTCCACCCGACCTGCTGTCAGCCATCTAGAGATGTGCTGAAAAATGGCATTAAACCCACAAGCCAACTAAAGTTATTAATTTTTTTTCTAACGCAGAACTGCAAGAAAATAATTTATTCTCCTCAACAGTTGAAATATTTCTTTCACTACTTACCATGTTTGATATCAGAGTTAAAAAATCATATATGGAATTTGCGGTAGAAGAGAAAATGACGTAATTATTTTGGTGTTAGGCCTGATGTTGTACTTTCTGAACAAAAGATCGGACAAGGAAACAAAACAATAATACGGATGGGTTCAGTCGAAGGTAAGAAAGATTTAATATACCAGAGGCCATTATCATATTTGTAACATGGAGAAAAGTTGCAAAATTATTTCATTCATTTTACTTTCTCGTTTTATTAAACGCATTTGCGACAATATAGAACACAAAAGTCATCAGTCGGAAGTGCGTCTTTCAAGTTTATTTAAGGTGTAGGTTTCTTAAATATTGGATGTATTTTTTTTGGTAAATCAAACATCGTACCACACCCTTCTCCTGCTTATATTTCACAATAATGGGAAAGTTTATCAAGTTAAAAAGAACACATGAAACATATCTTGATTAACATTGTACACTTTGAATCACATTTACACAGAAGACAAATGCGAGAAATAGGCGCAAATTTATTTGTAGATATAAGTTTTGCCTGGTTGCGTCGATATGACACACACACACACACACACACACACACACACACACACACACACACACACACACACACACACACACACACACACACACACACACACACACACACACATACACACACACAAAGAGAGGCAGTCAGTTCTTGGCTAAGCAAGAGTCACAATTCCATCAGGATATTACAAGGAATTTGTTTTTCAATCAGCTAGTTCTCTTTAGGAACACAATTATGCCTTGTGTTAAATAGTCAATCGTTTGTAGATCCAAACTCGAAATAAACATTAGGCGGCCATTTTGACATGTATCTTGCGCAGGTCACCTCTCTTACAGAAATACCGCATTACGTCATAAGTTTCACAGGAGGTGTCTGTTTGTAACATGTTAGATGTGATTTGGCGAGAAATGTAATAGGTTGCAGTTTGTATGCCCTCTAAATGAAAGGAATATAGATTTATTATGTATAGGTTTCTCAGGCCTATAACACGAAATGTAATGATTAATCAACACTTACTATTTAAGATGTATATTTGAACATGTTTGCAGATATCAATCATCAATCATTGACTGACTACGCAGGATAGAATGAAAAAGAAGTACAGATTAAAAATAATTCTCCCCACCACCCGTGGTCCCCATTCTGTGATCTCTTGACCCTCCATCCTTCATTCATATTTTAACAAAACGTCTATCGAACTTGCATAGGATTGTATGTAAGAGAAGGGCATACAAAATAATTTAAATCTCTAATGAACAAAACAAAACTCCCTATCTCCTCTTCCCACTTTACGATCCTTGCTTCCGTTTGGCGAGACCAGCACCCACTTACCTAATGACCACATAGGGTAGAATGTAAAATAAACGGTATAAAATAGAATTTGAAACCTTTATCAATAAAAAGATATAAAAAGAACTTCCATAAGCCACCTGATTACCCCATGATCCCTTTTATAAATAAAGTTAAGATCAATAGCACTGTGCTATAACGTTTAAATCCTCCTCATATCTCTTTTCTTGAAAGCAAAACTATCTTTCTTTATACCAGCCTCATTATTCCTATAATATTAATAGTGGAGTGCAAGGAGAAATAAAAGTAGGTCACTCTTTGGTTCTTTTGTTGGGTCACACTGAAACATTCACGGTTGCATTATCTCTGTACAGTTCGAGTTTCGAATTTGCTGGAATGAATATTAAAATGTGATAACAATTTATTAGGATTAATTTGTCGGAATTTAAAGATGTGCAGGAGGCTTTATATTCATGACCTATCCTTGTGGTAACGTTTCTTAATCTTCACCTATTGTGACTGAAATGACTGACCTTACTTTTGAAAAAAGGTCCGAAATAAATACTCATGCTTAAGATGCTTTCCGATTACAGGTGTCAGTATCGGTTTCACGACAATATCTAAAATCGCCTTCTTCCCTTAATTAAGACTTTTTCAATATGTTTGGTATATTTAAACCTTGAATATTTAACATTAAAATGAAGAAAGCAGAGCTGCTAAGTTTTGTACCACATAAACTAAACTTTTCAATTGTATCATTCATGTGCTCAGAGAAAGTTATGAACTATGAATGATTTTGGCGAAGAAAAGCTGATGTTTAAGAATAAAAGTCGAATGAAACAATGAATCTCACATAAAAGTAGGAAATGATATAGCATACTTAACATCAAGAGGATAATGGTTTTCTTGCTGTTCACTATTACTTTGCTTTATGCTGATTCCTGGTACTGATACATAAACGGCAAATTTCCCCACATTATGATTTTCTTGTGCATCTTTCGTTAGCCCCTTGTCAGATTTCGATTTTTTCATGTTTGTTTCCCAAAGACGAGGAAACGTTACTAGTGTGATATCAATTATTCTTTATATCGCTTGATGTGTTATTAGATTAGATAAACTTGTGGACACCCCGCAAATTGCAGTGTCCATACATTTAACTAACTCATTTGACATGATAGCTTAATTAGCTTTAACTGTGGACTTTGAGGGATAAGTTGGCTTAGATTTAACTGTGGAAACTGATCGTTAAGCTGGCTTAGCTTTAACCGTGGACTTTGATGGGTAAGGTGACTTAGCTTGAAGAATGGACATTGATGGGTAAGCTAGTTTAGCGTGAACTGTAGACCTTGTTGGTTAAGCTGGTGTAGCTTTACTGTGGGTCTTGATGGGTAAACTGGCTTAGCTTCTCCTGTGTACCTTGATCGCCAAGCTGGATGAGCTTTTAGCTTTTTCCGTGGACTTTGATAAGTAAACTGGCTTAGCTTTAACTGCGGACCTTGATCGCTAAGTTGGCTAAGTGTTAACTGTGGACCTTGATGGGTAAGATGTCGTAGCTTTAACTGTCAGCGTGACTGTGAATCGTAATACCTTTGCTGATGTTTTGACAACAGTTTTTTCTATTCGTCTTGGTAGTCTTCATTTGGTGCGTGTTAACGCGTTGAACACTTTTAAATGCAGCTTCCATAAATTTTCTAACTTGGCTGAATTTTAGCGACCATGTTTGCTTGATTTTCAGATATGGCTGCTTGTTTAGCTAGCGCCATTTAATTGTTTGCTGCCTGCTAGGATTCTTATCCTACCTAAATCTTTTCCATATATTTTTCATTGTTATTTTGTACAAAACGTGATTCTATGTGTATGATGCTCGAGCAACTGACCAGAATAAGCCTTACGAAATTTTATGTAGATAGAACATATACTATGAAAGCTAGCGATACGTTGATATGAGAACTGAAGATGGGCATAAATAATAGTTCTAATTATATGTGGATACATTAATGGTTTATATGGAAACTAGAAAAGCAATAATCGAGCTAGAATTAAATTTAGTTGATGCTGAAACATTTCAGTAGCAAATGTTCGACTTGAGATAAATCAATAAATGTGAACGATATTGACCAATTAGAACTAGTGAAAGAAAATGACACAAGTAGGAAGGACAATAGCGTAAAATACAATAGAACAGAATTGTAATATTATCAACAATATGTGTTTTAATACTTAAATAGATAACTAAACCGTAAGATAATCTGATTTTACATATGGCACTTTGAAAATAAATTGCAGATTAAAGGATAAATATCCTCAGTGCTGTTGAATTTTGGAAACAAAGCACATTAAGTTTTAAATATTTTATTACATCTGTAGGAAACGGACCTATCTAGATTAGAAAGGTATTACATTTTTACAAACACTAGTTATGTTTGCACATGCAAGGAAAATAGTCATCCCGCTGAATAGAACATATCGATAGAGGCAAAATGTAGGCAAAGCAAACAAACAAAAGCAAATGGAAAACGAAATAAGACACTCTAGAAGTAATGTAAGTTCCATCCAACGTTAAATAATACATTTTTCGCACTTGATGACACCAGACATATCACAGATATTACGTGATTAACGTTTGAACAAATTTTCTGAACAAAATAAAATGTGGTGCTTCGCTGTATATTTGCAGACGTCCATAAAGCGTGACAGAAGCTGAAGCTACCCCAATGAACAGTCTTTCACTTAGAAAGCAGACGTTAAAAAAAGAATGAAGTTGGTGTATGTTCAAATACAGATTCTGTATTGTATATGAAAGCATTGATATTCTTTTTGTATGCATGGAAAGTCCTGACACAAACATTGAATTCCACCATGCCTTCCTATGTTCAGCTCTGCAAAAAGGAAGAAATGTGAATGTAACAAAGTGTTATATCTACATAAAAAAGCATTGATAGAAAGTACGTTTCTGCATTTTAACGGTATTGATGAACATATGCTTTAAAATGATACATTTAAATGATTGTTGGAACAATCTGGTGCTTTAGCAAGTAAATGTCCGCTATTATCATAATATTTGAAGGCAGAATGTTTTAAGATAATCAGAAAAACTGTTTATCATTCATGATGCAACATCTTCAAAATAGTAATTAGATAATTGTGTCACATCGTGCTTGATTTGTGTACTTATTATTTAGATGTGTTCAAAAATAGAGAACGTTGTGGTGGAATCACATTTATTGGCCTTCAAAATCCAGCTAATGTGTAAAACATTTATGGCGAATGACTGATGTATTGAGCGTTTGTACTTTTACGCATGCAACATGAACGATTGCACATTTATTAAAAGGTCTAATCCTATTATTCGAATTTCGTATCGAATAAAGCTGGAAAAAAGAGAAACAATAAATATTCGATACATATACACAGCTGCATAGTATTTTGAGCCGAGAAGGTGGAAAGAATTAGGTTGAAATGGCTTAGGAACACACTAAGACTTTTAGAGAGACCGATACATATTCATATGCCATGTTAAACGAATTCTTTGTCTTGACTAAAAGAATTAATGATTGCAATGTTGTATTTATTTGTGTTTATCCCTCCTTTGCGTTTTGCAAATATTTTTGCTTGACAATTCAAACTGACATGAATATGAATAATTTATTTAAATTTGGATCATCTGAGAATATTGACAACACAATAGTTTCAGTCCTGATGTGCATTAAGGAAACGCGGAGTAAACATCAAAGTCTCGATCAAAGATTAAATCGGTATGCAATGTATAAACACATGTACATTATTTATTTCACTTTCTATTATATTGTTATCGTTTTATATTTTAGATGAATATGTAGATTACATGTGTATTGAGACCATGGATTTTGTGTTGTCCAAAAATGTTAAAGTTTACACTTTTTACTGGTACTTTAATTCTTTATATTTTCTATATAGTTATTCATCCTTTCATCAATTTTCTGTATTAAAATTGTGCAGAGTATATGAACGCATATTACTAGTAAAATCTACTCTTCTCCAGTCACAAACTCCTGAATGTAGGTAAGTACGAATAAGATATATAGGTATTGCTGATCCGTCCAAGGCCTTTATAACAAAATTAGGTTCAAGTACAACATTTTCAATAACCCACCGGAGTTTGTTATAAATCGAGATTCCTTTCTATGTAGGAAAACAGTGACAAGGTCTGATTCACGGATTATGTACCTATCGTAAAGACTTAGTAGGCTAGTTTAAGAATTTGAATAGCTCGGAATCTTTCCCGTTTATATATCAAGTACTTCTTTCAGTACGTCCGTCGGGGATTATTGTATTCTATAACTAAGTTCCTTTAATAATTCTAAAATCGAATACCAGTTAGGTCAGTTTAGCTATGTATCTAAGAATGAACAATGAGAAAAGAAACGGACTGGTCTCAAACTACATTGTTAGACAGGATCACTACTATGATGATGCAGCTGATGCAGATCTTTATTCAAGCAGAATGCAGCCTGACTAGTACTAATAATAGAACATACAACATGACAGTTCTATAATGAAGTTCCAAGTATCGTCTGTCATCTTGTTCTTCAATTTACCTGTACCATCAATTAGTACATGTATGATACAATTATATATATAAAAATCGGATTGAATGAATGGAAAAATTGCTAAATAGGTGGATATAATTTTCGTTTGATATATCTTATGGAATGTAGGACCCAAATAGACTGGTTATTCCTTTTTGAAGATAATAAAAAAGAACATGGTTTTTTGTTTACCACTTCAATGTTATGGTAGATCTGTTGTATACCTAAATGATGGTCTCTGGTCGTAAAGAACGGTACATATTTCCTTGATTTTCATATGGATGAAGCTTTTCATAGACATTTACAGGATGCGCTGGAAAGAAAAATAACGCCATTAAAGTAACTCCATTGAATCAATCTAAGCCTCAGTATGTGCAAAGAAAATGATTTTACTGTTTACTCAAACGTGTGACTTTAGAATGACTCTAATTTAATCCTTGCTTTGGTAGTTACAAAAATTAATTAAATTATACTCCTGAATATGCTCATACATTTGGTTTAGTACAAGCCGTGGATAGATAAAAAACGGACACGTATATATACACACTCACGCAAGCGCATATAACGCGAGAAATCGAAAAATATCGGCAGTTTGATTACACGTTTGAGATCAGGAATTAGTAGAAAAAGATAGGAGCTTTTATTGAAACAAAAATATGTTCTTGCTTCTTCCAATTGGGTATATTACGGCAATTATTTCGCTTAAATAAAAATTATACCTACTTGTAAGTATTATGATATTGTACAATAATAGAAAACCAATCAAAGACTAAATAAAAATAAAAAGATAAATATATAAATTCATAGCATATTTGATGAGTGTATAAACGTCATTTTGAACTAATTGATTGACAGATATCTATCTATCTATCTATCTATCTATCTATATCGTATATCCTTTCATCATTATCGTCGCTTTGGAGAGCTGAATTAAATGCTGGGCCCACCTTTAGGTCTGGATCAGAGCCGATGCAGATCAAAGGAAATGGAATGTATTCTATGTTTTCAGTCGCAACAGAGATAAATCTTATTGTCATGTTTGTTTTTAAAACATTTTGAATTCAATGATAGGTGCCATATGCTTAGATAACATGTAATCAGACTCTGAAAGTAGTATAACCCTAAATGTATGATAGTAAGGAAGCACTACAGACATTCTGACTGCGATTGGTATTTACAATTTAATATAAAGCCATGTATTAAAAGGTGCTGACTACGGATTAATTCAGTATTAGTTCCTAAACACATATGATCCAAAATTGTACTACATGTACTCTCAAGCCAAGAGAGTTGCCATTTATAGCTCAATTGTGGCAATCGATTATTTAACATAGCAAGCAATTTAAACCAATGTTTGATAGGTTTGTCAATATATACAGATTTAAGAGAGTTACGGGGAAGATATAGCCTCAACTCATTGTTTTTATATAAAAAATAATAGGAAATATTATTCTGAGGCTTTGCAATTTCGGTCCTTATGATAGCACATCCTGCTTATTTACTCCGACGAAATACAAACGCTAAATTTTCTGCTTGCTTTAAAACGAAATATTATATCAAGGTAAATGGCGTGATAGTTACATATCAGTTTTATCTAATCCTTTGTGATACAATAGTTACAAGCCTTAAATACAAGAGTTTTATGTCTTGTTTTATACGTTTAACTATGAAATTTGCTTTTTAAGTTCATTGATATTTTTAACGTATTAATTAATTATAGAAATTTTATTGCTATACTCCTTTACCCATACGTCAATATTCGAACGCCTGATGCTTTATAATTATATGTTTGTGACCTTTTACTTGTTCATTCATTTTAGGGTATCTACTTATGTGTACCGCTTTTTTCCTCGTGCCTCATTAAAGATAATTGTAGTTCTTTTTTGGAATGATATTATAAATATCACGGTTATGTATTTTTTTTTGGTTTATGAAACTAGTTCTTGTTCCCATCAGAAGGTTTATAACCTACAAAGGCTTGATTTTATATCATTCTTATCATCTGATAAACAATCAGTTTAGTACATGGACAAACAAGTACCATGATATATTCCGATATATTTTTAAATTAATCTTACTAACTGATTTCTTTCTCTTTTGTTCTTTTTGGTGCAATATATCGACCAGTACATTGATGACTACCATGTGACTAAGTAATTGTTGCTAAAATAAATGCAATATATCGACGAGTACATTGATGACTACCATGTGACTAAGTAATTGTTGCTAAAATAAATGCAATATATCGACCAGTACATTGATGACTACCATGTGACTAAGTAATTGTTGCTAAAATAAATGCAATATATCGAGAGTACATTGATGACTACCTTGTGACTAAGTAATTGTTGCTAAAATAAATGCAATATATCGAGTAGTACATTGATGACTACCTTGTGACTAAGTAATTGTTGCTAAAATAAATGCAATATATCGAGTAGTACATTGATGACTACCTTGTGACTAAGTAATTGTTGCTAAAATAAATGCAATATATCGAGTAGTACATTGATGACTACCTTGTGACTAAGTAATTGTTGCTAAAATAAATGCAATATATCGAGTAGTACATTGATGACTACCTTGTGACTAAGTAATTGTAGCTAAAATAAATGACTCTGAAGAAAACTGTTCAATATTTTCGCATTCAAAAGTTAATCAAGGTTATTTTACTGACGGTGGAATAAAACAGATTATACGAGCTTTTAATTCACCTGAAGACATTAGCGGGTAGGCATATAGATTTGAGCTTTACTAGTTTAAAGCATGCTGAATCAATGTAAGATCTGATAAATCTTGAGACACATTATTTATCTATAAGAAGGTATAAAACAATTCCAATTTCCTCGGAGATATGCTTTGATACCAATGAATTACTGAATTAATCTATTATAAGTTGATTCCAGATTACCTATATTGACTCGCAGAAATATCACATATGTAGGTTTCGGATTAAAGACTTTCGTTCATGCCGTCAAAATTATGTGATGAGTAATCCAGGAAAATGCGTAAAAGAAATTCATGGGAATATTTCCTTTTTACGTTTCTCTCAAGGGACAAACACTTGAATTGGACACGTAGCCAACGTTCGATACTACCTTTCCTTTGTCGAAGCTTATGCCCTCCAATGATTGCCAGGCAAGAGGCCACAAGTACGACCACCGATGTAGAGACTAGAAACCATATTGCCGTCCCTGCAAGGGAATAAATGTGTTCTGCAGTTGGTGAAAGGTATATAGGAATATATACATAACTACTGACTGAGATACCTACCTACGTAATAAATACATACAGATAGATAGACACATAGGGAGATAGCTTAATAGAATCAAAAGGATTAGTAATATAAGTAAATATTTACAGATGCTTTTATGGGTGATGCAGCTCATCTTGTCTATACATACAAGTCATGAATACATCAAAGAATGAAAATCTGGCTAGAAAATAAAATGCCAGTGTATTTCTTAAAAGAAGTGCTGTTTGGATATATAAAATATATTCATTTAATTCCATTATAAATAATACAAAACACATTCTGCCATTGGAGGTGGCAATAATTATCATCTTTGGAAATAAAATAAAAGAAACAATACTAAAACGGTATATTTAACACAAATTAATTTTTATTTTATTTATTTCTTTATTTCTTTATTTATCTCAAATGCATTGCGGGAGTGAATCATTTATCTTTAGCAGTTCTTAAAATTTTCTTCCTTCTGGGTTGAGGACTCAGGGCAATATTTACCTGATATGTTGCTATCTTTTAAAGGAAAAGGAAGAAAATGAATCGAATAATAGGGCAGGACATGCCCTCTATTGCAGTACGTCTTTTAGGATCAAAGGTTTAATGACCCTTTGTTAGAGTTGTTTGTAAATTGAAACTACGTAACATAGCGCATTTCTTCATGATTAATGAAAAGAGAGTAAACTACCTGATTTTTTTTACTAATAAAATTAATAAAATATAATTCGAAATGTATAACACTTTCCATGAGATGTCATACAGCAGAACTCAGAGAGAGAGAGAGAGAGAGAGAGAGAGAGAGAGAGAGAGAGAGAGAGAGAGAGAGATTATCATTGATATGATAACTAAGGTAAGTTTAATAATACTGGCAATATTTAAGATTAAATTATTCCCAATTTTGACAATCGTTTCCCGGATAGGAGCGATTTCCTCCGAACTTGCTGAGTAACCAACCGTTTTCAACAGTCCGAAACGTATGGAGGCCCCATGACCACGTTTTCAGTAAACGTTCTGAGCACATAGGCAAAATTTCAGACCGAAAAAACTCCAAAGTCAAAATCTTTCTGATCAACTTTTGCAAGCGGTATCATTTAGTTTATATGCTTGTGAGACTTCTAAAAGTTAATTCTTGGTCTTATCTTTAGAAAGCATATAATCACGAAATCAATCAAACAAAAAAATTATGTCTGAAATAAATTATCGTCCGCGAGACTATTGAAAATTGCAGGAGTTGATTTTACAACACGTAGATTATGAGTTCGAGGCCCGACGTTGCTATTGCCATGTGTTCTCCAAGTAATGCTATGGTTTCGATTACTACGGTCTTCCTAAGAGTACCATCATCCCACAGGGTTGATCTAGAATGAACTGACGTTCCATGATAAGGAAATCCTGTGTCCTTTATGCCATGAAAGCAGTAATAATCTCAATTATTGAACCATTCTTAGGCTAAGAAATTTGTAATCTTAAAATTTTATATCCAGGCATTTTTATGATCCTAGTATAACCGTATAAGCATGCAAAGATATTCAGCTATTTTCAAAATGATTTTACAAAAATAATACTATTCCTTTGCAAGATTAATTTGCTGAAGTCAGTCACGGCTTAAAGTACGTAAGTGGACTATGCGTGATTCAGTGAATTTGCAAGAAATATTTACCTGAAATGACAACAGATATGGAATCTACAAGAAACCCCTGGTCATCCCAGGCAGTAAAGGCACTCTTGTCAGACCATCTTAATTCTCTTAAGGTGAGATTAAAGTTAATATCAAATTCAAATTATTCCTAGTATCAGAAAATTTTTACAGATGCTGTTTTGGGTGGTGCATCGAAATTTGTTTTTACATATAAGTCATGAACGTATTGAAGAATAAAAATGTGGCTACACGCTATAATGGCAGAGTACTATATAATATAAGTGCTATTTGGATATATAAAATCTACTCATTTAATTCCATTACATTTAATACAAAATACATTATGTCATTGGATTTGGAGGCACATTATCATGCTTGAAATTAAGAAAGAAGAAAATACTAAACGGTACATTTAACAGAAACTTTTATTTATTTCTTTAGTTATCTTAAAATGCATAGCTGGAAAGGACCATTCAGCTCTTTCATTTATCTTTCTCTATCAGTTCTTACCATTTTCTTTCTTAGGGCTTGAGGAATCAGGTCTAGATGTACCTTGCGTACTTGATATGTTGCTGTCTTTTAAAGATAAAGAAAGAAAAATGAATCGAATTGTCGGGTAGGATTCAGATGAACTCCTGTTCGATCCTAACTCACGTCATCGCATATAATTGCATGCAGAAAAGAGTTGTAATTATCTCAGTGTTTAAATTTAACAGAACATTAAATGTCTATTATATGTACCCTCGTACTAGAATAGCAAAAATTTATCGCTCGACAAGTCCTTTATCCCAGTCCGTCTTTTAGAATTGAAGGATTAAAGAAAGAAAAATGAATCGAATTGTCGGGTAGGATTGAGACGAACTCCTGGTCGATCAAATTATTCCTAGTATAAGCAAAGTTTTACAGATTCTGTTTTGGGTGGTGCAGATGAATTTGTTTATACATATAAGTCATGAACGTATTAAAGGATAAAAATGTGGCTACACGCTATAATGGCAGTGTATTATATAAGTGCTATTTGGAGATATGAATTCTACTCATTTAATTCCATTACATTAAATACAAAACTCATTATGTCATTGGATTTGGAGGTACATTATCATGTTTGAAAGTAAGGAAGAAGAAAATACTAAACGGTAAATATAACATAAACTTTTATTTATTTCTTTATTTATCTTAGTGCATAGCTGGAAGGAATCATTCAGCTCTTTCATTTATCTTTGCCTATCAGTTCTTACCATTTTCTTCCTTAGGGCTTGAGGAATCAGGACTAGATGTACCTTGCATACTTGATATGTTGTTGCCTTCTTAGATTAAGAAAGAAAAATGAATCGAATTGTCTGGTAGGATTCAGATGAACTCCTGTTCGATCCTAACTCACGTCATCGCATTTACTTGCATGCAGAAAAGTGTTGTAATTATCTCAATGATTAAATTTAACAGAACATTAAATGTCTATTATATGTACCCTCGTACTAGAATAGCAATAATTTATCGCACGACAAGTCCTTTATCCCAGTCAGTCTTTTAGAACTGAAGGATTAACGACCCATTGTTACAGTTGCTTGTAAATTAAAACTGGATAACATCTCCATAGCGCATGCATGATTAATGGAAATACAGAATACTGCATACAAATGCTAACGTTATGTACACTAACAGTGAAAATAGTAGAACAAACTAGAGTTAATGGTTCGCAATATGCTCAGATAAATATACCCCCTCCTCCCCTGCATCCCGTCCAACTCCCTAATGTAGCTGAATCTATACTAAAAAAGGACGTCCCAGTATGGAAAAACCCTGTGCCCTTTATGCCATGAAAGCAGCATTAAGCACAATTTATTGAACCATTCTTAAGCTGAGAAATTTAATAATCTCCATATTCTATAACCATGCAAATTTATGCTCATAATTTAACCGTGTAGGCATGCAAAGACATTCAACTATTTTCAAAATGATTTTTCAAATAATACTATTCCACTGAAAGATTAATTTCGTAAATTCAGTAACAGCTAAAAATGTTTAATCAGATTATGCGTTTTTCAATGAATTAGCAAGAAATATTTACCTGAAATGCCAACAAAAATGAAATCTAAAAGAAACCCCTGGTCATCCCATGCAGTAAAGGGGCCCTTGTCTGACCATCTTAGTTCTCTTAAACTGAGATTAAAGTTCGTATCATTTAACACACAGCTGTCAATGTGATCCATAAAGTGTTTTGAAACATCGGTATATGTACAGTTCTTACGTGACACATCATAGATTATATAATTAGCCTTATCGAAAGCATGACTCCTGGCAATTTTAATTGAAGATGTGTTGGTGTTATTACACATGAAGGGCAGGATCATCGGTTTATCAACTTGTCCATTTAATATGCGACCTAGAAAAATAATGAAATAAAATAGCGTTATAATAAGGAAAACGTAACCGAACTTCAGTGCTAGTATTAATTAAATAGTCACAGAATATCGGTTAATAAATCTGTCCCCATTCTTTCGACAATAAATTTAATTTTCTTTAATTTAGGTTTTTGCATGCAGAATTGATAAAACCATCAATGATTTCCGAGGATGCAGAGGCAATATGGTCTGTTGGAAGACACCAAATCGTTCTTGGTTTCAGTTCCGCCCTAACCAGTAATGTTTGCGTTTTTTGAGTTGAGCACTTATAGGTGGGGTCAGTCTTCCCAGCTGTAAACTGGTAATAGCATCCGTTGGGCAGTTAACATTTCTGGATTAAGTCAATTCTGCTGGGTATTTAGCTTTGCTGTATAATGTCGTCCCAGCCGTAGATGGATACCAGCATCAGCTGGGCCAATAGCTTTGCTGTGTCCTTTCATTTCAGTTGTAGGTACCATAATCCGCATGGAAGTTTACTTTGCTGTACTGAATCGTTCCAGCTGTAGACTCGTACCAGCATCCATTTTACTTTTAACCCGGCTGGATCCAGTCGACGCAGCTGTAAAGGGATATCATCATTAGCTGGGCAGTTACATGTGCTAGATTCAGCCCTCCCATCTCTAAATGGATACCATCATATGCTGGTTAGGTAACATTTCTGTACCTTGTCGTTCCAGTTATAAATGGTTAGTATTATCTTGTAGGCTTTTACATATTCGGGATTGGCGTCACGTTTAGTTTAAGTTGAGCACTCATATTTGTTACACTCCACGGAACCTGTGATACGTTCCTGCCGTATGGGGTATAAAAAGGGAATTGTATAACCATAACATCGAAAACTCTCATGTGGGTAAGATAGATGCTGGGTTTGCTTACGGTAAAAGTATTTTTAAAAAGATGCGACTCGTGCATCAAGAGAATGAACAACAATATATGTTACACTAACATCGTTGACACTCCTTTTCAAAAAGAAAACAGTATATCCAGGAAGAAACGAACAAACTTAATCGTGACCTTAATCGTGGTCCAATCATATTAGGGCTTATCCTGAAATACTCTATGGATAGTATCGTTTTCAAACTTTTTGATACGTTTTGATACACAATGAGACTGAGTCAATTTTGTAAATTTGTTGAAAAAAATTGATATATGATATATAGTCGTCATGCAATGACTTTAGGTTTGAAAACTCCACCGTTTAAAATGGAAACTTTGATCAAGACGATAATGTTATCATAGCGGCAAACTTCTTTGGTGACTCTCCTAAATTATTTCGATATCAAGTATATCTAGATGAAAGAAGCTTGAAGAGTCGTCAAAGAAAAATGTTTATTACACAAATTGCAGACATGATTTGGAAGCCATGGTGATTAGTTAATGAGCTGTTAAGTAAGAATTGTCAAGGCCGACTGACAATTGTTGAGATGGGACTGTATTTATCCAAACATCTTCCAATCAAAAACACTACAAAACATACATGCAGTATTTATGCTTGCATACAAGAATCTTGGTTCAATTAATTTTCTCAGTATTAGGCGACGGTGAACAGAATACATACGTGTGACAAGAATACTACGTTTTCCTTTCTGCCGGGAACCTTCGAAAACTGTGTAATTTCCACTGTCCATAAACTTGACATTTAATAAGATAAAACTGAGATTGCCACTGACCATTTTTATATTGTTTATTCTGCCAGTGTAATTTTTACTAATCTGTTTAACATTGTTTGTATCTGGGCTATAGAGGATCACATGAGTGTAATGTAGATTATTGGTAAAACCATGGAAGTATATATCCAAACTCTTGTTTTCATCTGTTGGAAGATTTTCGATGATCACAGTTGCATTATCTCCATGATTGTATATCCTCGGTTTCGAATCTGCTGGAATAAATAATACTTCTTTAAAATAAACTTTAAAAGTGAAGATAGCATTCCGCTACATTTCTTGAAATTCGAAGTAATCTAATTTTGCACGTACGCGAGTAAGTAATCGCTCAGTTACATCGATTCATCTATACTTACAATGATAGATCCATCAATCCATCCATTGATCCATGCATTCATACCAATTATAAATGTTATCGATGTACAAGCATGATTTCTGTATTGTTTGAACTGTATATGTTTTTTATTTTATCTGCACATATTCTGTATAAATGTTTGCTGTTCTTTCAAACTTCTAGCTGTGTAACGTTCAGACATGTTACGCAGTCATGGTCATTTGCACAATTTTAATTCATACGCATGTTATCGTAAATGAGTGAAGCCAAGATATCAGGAAATTGCAAAATATTTAGTAACTTCACGGAATTCCTGATTCACTTAAGGTTTCATGAATCCTTTGAAATGTATATGAATTTCAGGTAGTTACTGAAATGTGCGAGTAAAAATAACATTAGCTTTCTGGTGGTTATTCTGGTAAATGTGGTATCTGAATAGAAAGTGAGTGTGTTGAAAACATAATTAATTTTGTTTGGTGGCTTCATGCTAAGTAAATTAGAAAAGGGAAAATGTCCTATCAAACTTACTTGTTCGGAAGGACATATACTTCCGTGATCACATCTAACTCAGGTTGTCATTTAGCGAATACCAAGTTTTGGTTGTGAGAAGCGTACATTCTTATGTGTTTACGTCAGTGCAGTAAAATTATTATGACATTGAAAGCTTTTATCTCTCACAACTAGACATAGTATTAAAAGCAGTAGGAAAATAAACACACTGATAACAATTTATTAACGAGTTTTTATGTATATTCTTGTTATTACTGTGTAGTGATGGCTTCCCTCCAGTTTGGAACTTTATTATGTCTAGAAAATTTAAAATTACATGATGTCTGTGCAGTCTACATTAATGTTCAGAGTATAACTAAAAACTTGATTATCAGGTTAGGTGTTTGGATATTAGTTGGTTATTAGGCTAGTTGTCAGGGTATTATCTGGTAATAAGGTTAGATGTCAAGGTATTACCTGGTTATAAGGCTAGATGTCAGGGTATTACCTGGTTATAAGGCTAGATGTTTAGTTCTTACTTGGTTATAGGGCCAGTTGGCTAGTTATTACTTTATTATAAGGCTAGGTGACTAGTTACTATTCTATGTCCTATCCTTTTGTCACAACAAAGTCTTGATTAATTTTCAGTAGTTTCTTTAAATTTACTGAAAGCCTCAGAGAACAGGAAAACCTTAATACCAAACAACGTGGAATTCAACAATATCTAACAGTAGTAACATTTTTAATTCCATTCAGCTTTTATGTGCAATTTTTTTTTTTTATTTTTTTTTTAATAAAAATTTATAAGAAACATAATAAAACAACCACGAAGCCACCCTAAACATCTAGAAACCACGTCATCTTTTTTCAACTTCAAGGCCCTAATAAATCATAATACTTTCATGTATATTTACTTGGCATTGTGATTAGTTATTTTGTTTCGAATTTTGTAAATTTCATTCTATACTATTGTAAGGTAATATTGTATGTTGGACATAACTTTGTTCAGAATCAAGTTTATTTTCTGCTTGACCTGAGGTCTAGAAGAGGACTATATAATCTTGTGACTGGAAAGAATATCCATTCGTTCTAGATCTAGTAGAATCAAATTGTAATATTGTTGTGTCCAATACTTCATTTGGGCTGGAATTTATGTCTTCAAAATGTTCAAGTGAATTTACTCTAGAAATAAACAATGCTCATAAAAAATAATATCATTGGACAGTGACATTCACTTGGATTTATAGTGAATTCAAACCTGGACTTAATTTGGATTTCTATTAAAGTTTATTCATAACTTTAAATTTATTACGACTTGCGTCTGTAACTCTGTTATTATTTTGGGGTTTAATACCGTAAGTGTTTTAGTTGTCACTTTGTATTCTAAGGAAATAAATTATCTGTTGAATTTTAGAAAGCTTGTTGCTTTTCACTATTTTTTTTAGAGAATAGACTCGTAACAATACACTTTCCTAATTTCCTAATCCTTTAAGTATTTATTGTAAACTATCCATAAAATACTTCATGATGTCATATTCCACCTTATCACTAGTTTGTTGTGTACACTTTATTTCCAGGAATGCAAAATTCAGTCGACACTTCTGGTAGAGACTATACTATTATACTAAGTACAATATACAGAATAATTCTTGAACCCCATTTGTTTCAAGTTGCACAACATTCAAATGTTTTTTTTTTTAATGAAAAGTGACTTTATGTCAATTTTTATAGGAATATTTTCAAGCTAGGCGACTGATAATAAACTATGGTCAGTCACCATATTTATAGTAAATAACCAGCTAAATTCTACATGATAATTTCCATTTAAGGTCTAGATCATTTCATACCATGAGCATTTAATGCAGCAGTAACAATGATGTCTTCTCGATATTTTGTAAATTTAACAGTTTCATTAAAGATTAGAACCTTGACTTACCATTTGTTTGACCTATTTCAAGCACCACCAGAAAAACGCATATCGTGGTTACAGTTTCCATTATTATGCAAACAGCTATGGATCCCAAAAAAGTGTTTCAAAGTATAAAATTGTGTTGAAGAATCTCAAAGAGAGGTCTGTCCTGTTGTATTGCAGTCAAACTTTGGGATTGTTACAATCCACATGCCTAATAAAATACCGAGACACACAAACTCAGTTCCTCCCCAGGATCACAGATTGTAGATATATAAAAATATCACCGATGTTAACGAAATGATATCGGACAATTCGGTTGCTAACTCCGTTTCTTAGTAAGTGCAGACAATTAAAAACGAGGCGAGAGATGAATACCACACAACAACACATCAGAACAATAACAAATGAAAATCTGAGGAAGCATCGTGATCGAGACGTTTCGGAAGGGATATAGTGATGATCAAGACGTTTCGGTAGGGAAGGCAACAAAGCGTCCAGGACATAAGGTGTAGAACATAACAAAGGACAACTGCTGGAAAAAGTATGACATAATTTTATCGAAACTCAAATATACCAGTCACATGAACTAGGAGAATATGATTTAGTTACTGTTTCACTGCTTACTGTTGTAATACTACAAATCCCATGAGTTAACTCCATTACATTTTCCAAGAAGCAATTAGGGGATATATCTGTGTGATCAATTATTATTTGTCCGAAAATAAATAAATAAGTAGATACATTCCATTCAAACAACAGGCACGTGAAATTGATTCAGGGAATCCCTATACGCTTTCGTTTTGTTGCATAATTTATAACGTGTGAGACTGGCAAATACCTCACAGATACATGTTTTATATACTTTGTCAATCTCCAATAAACTTATTTTGAGACATGTATTTACTGGCATTTTTTGTTTTATGCTTACTGTCTTTCCATGGTATATACGACACCAAATTTCTTTCCTACGCTAATTATTGAGAACTGATATATTCTTGAACAATTTCTGAGATATAAATGTATAAAGAAGTTTTACATTATTTATAACAGTGTTATTTACTTCATGGAGATGTATGTGATCATTATGAAACTATAAACTTTATGTTTTAATGATACAAATGAAAGATACAATATTTTTTGGTAAATCGTGTGCCTCTCACTGCAACCAAAAGGATACCAGTCCAAAATATTTGAAAAATTATAAAATATAATTTTGGTGTCATGAAAATCAAGTTAGTTTATGAATAAATGGAAACATATATACTAATTTAAGTTTTTGAAACACTGATTTTGTGCAGTCATGCTAAACAAAAGTGGCTAAAGGCTAACACACGGACGAACATACCAACTGGCCAACATACGAACGTACGGAGGTAAGGGAAAGAATGGAAAAGACAAAACCATAGTTGTTAAGCTGCAAGCAGTGAGATGAGAAAATTTGCTGCAAGCAGTGAATGATGGGAATTTTTGTGGTTAACACTTTTAACAGTAGGAAATGAAAATGAACCTCAGTCGATTACATTCTTCACTAAAGTATATTGTTATAGAACACAATTATCGCACAATGTCACTAAAAGTAATGCATTCACCAAGTCACGTGTTCCAGTCTACTGAAACAATTACATAGAGACAATCTACATTACACAATGTTTTTTGTTTTATATAAAAAATGCAACAAATGAAATAGAAGATTTATCACAGAATCAGCTCTCTTGACAGGAAGACCACATTAATTTCATTGTATAATAAACAATGCAAACCAACTTAGAGTATGTCCCCGAAACTACGTCTCTCTACCCCTCAAACTCAACTCATCCACCAAAGAAAACCAAGGACAAAAAAGAAACAAGAAGAGAAAATCACAAAATGTTTACGTTTTATATAAATTAAATGGAACATCACAGCCGTATATTTATTTCTTTTCGTTGCATTTATTTATGTATTTGGATCTCATTCACTTACTAATCTTATTTATTTATATTGGGACCACGGGTGGCCAAGTAAATAATCTTACTTCTGTATGCATGGGATCGAATCTCTTGCTCTGGCAACGTGGGTATGGGAGAAAGTTTGCCAGTATCGATGTTTCTTCATTGAGCGTCTCCAAGGTTCCTCCTCCTCTATGTGCTGAGAAATGGCGTTAAACCCACAAACCAAAAAAAGTAATTTACTTATTTCTCATACAGAGCTTCGTACAGAGCTTTATCAAAATTAAAAGAAACCTCACTAATTTTGATTTTTCTTTCACTAGCTACCATTGTATATATCAGAGTTTGAGAAATCATAAGTAAAATTTGCGGTAGATATTAAACTGACGTAACCATTGGTGTTAAGCTTGGAGTTGTGTTTCTGGAACCGAAAAACAGAAAAGGAAAGAAAAGAGGAATACGGAAGGGTTCAGTTCAAGGTATGAAAGATTTAATTTGCAGGTCCCTTACATCTGTCCGCTGTCTCAGGCTTGGGCAATATAGGCATGCTAGAAAGTTTGACAGGAGCTTCCCAGTGGTCGGTGGTTATTCTCTGCGCTTTTTCCGTACTCTTCCTCCACCCGACATACTGGCAGGGATGTATAGATGTGCTGAGAAATGGCATTAAACCCACATATCCAATTAAAGTTGTTTATTTATTTCTAACGCAGAGCTGCAAGAAAATAATTTATTCTCCTCAACAATTTAAATGTTTCTTTCACTAGTTACCATTTTATATATCAGAGTTAAAAAATCATATATGGAATTTGCCATAGAAGAGAAAGTGACGTAATTATTTGGTGTTAGGCCTGATGTACTTTCTGAACAAAAGATCGGAAAAGGAAACAAAACAATAATACGGAAGGGTTCAGTCGAAGGTAAGAAAGATTTAATATACCAGAGGCCATTATCACATTTGTAACACGGATAAAAGTTGCGAAATTATTTCATTCATTTTACTTTCTCGTGTTATTAAACGCATTTGCCTACTGTACATACTAATACAAGTGGCGACAATTCTGAACACAAAAAGTCATCAGCTGGAAGTGCGTCTTTCAAATTTATTTAAGGCGAAGGTTTCTTAAACGTTGGATGTATTTTTGTTTGGTAAATCAAACACGTACCCGACCCTTCTCCCGCTTATATCTAACAATCATGAGAAGTTCATCAAGTTAAAAAGAGCACATGAAACATATCTTGATTAACATTGTAAACTTTGAATCACATTTACACTGAAGACATAATGCGAAAAATATGCGCAATTTTATTTGTAGATATCAGTTTTTCCTGGTTTCGTCGATATGACAGGACACACACACATACGTACAAACACACAGGTAATGAAATCCTGGCTAAACAAGGGCCATATTTCCATCGAGATATTACAAAGAATTTATTATTTCAATCAGTTACTTCTCTTTAGAAACACAATTATGCCTTGTGTTAAATAGTCAATCGTTTATAGAGCCAAACTGGAAATAAACCTTAGGCCGCCATTTTGACATGTATGTTGCGCCGGTCTCCTGTCTTACAAAAATACCGTAACATGTTAGATGTAATTTGGCGAGAAATGTAATAGGTTGTAGTTTGTATGCCTCTAACTGAAACGAATATAGATTTATTATGTATAGGGTTCTCAGGTCTATAAGAAGAAATGTAAAGATTAATCAACACTTACTATTTAAAATGCATATTTGAACATGTTTGCAGATATCAAACATCAATCATTGACTGACTACGCAGGATAAAATGTAAAAGAACAACAGATTAAAAATAATTCACCCAACCATCCATGGTCCCCATTTAAAAAAAGTAAAATATCTCTCGTCGCTCTTATGATCTCTTGCCCCTCCACCTACATTCATATTTTAACAAAACGTCTATCAAACTCACATAGAATTGTTTGTAAAAGAAGGGCGTACAAGATAATTTAAATTCTAATGAACAAAACAAAACATCCCTATCTCCTCTTCCCACCTTACGATACTTGCTTCCGTTTGGCGAGACCAGCACCAGCTCATCTAATGACCACACAGGGTAGAATGTAAAATAAACGTTATTAAGCAGAATTAAAAACCTTTATCAATAAAAATAACTTCCCTAAGCCACCTTATTACCACATGATCCATTTTATAAGTAAAGTTAAGATCAATATCACTGTTCTATAACGTTTAAATCCTCCTCATATCTTTTTTTTTAAAGCAAAACTATCTTCCTTTATGCCATCCTCATTATTCCTATTAGCGGAGTGCAAGAAGAACTAAAAGTAGGTCACTATTTGGTTCATTATGTTGGGTCACTCTGAAAAATTCACAGTTGCATTATCTCTGTACAGTTCGAGTTTCGAATTTGCTGGAATGAATAGCAAAATGTGATAATACTTTATTAGGATTAATTTGTTGGAATTTTTAAATATGTGCAAGGCTCAGAAGCCAGCTGATACGTATGCCATTATTTGCAGCCATTCATCTATATATACTTGAAAACTTTAATCACATCTTTGTAATCAAATGTAAAACATCTTTGTAATCAAATGTGTCATGTTCTTTTAAACGTGTTCTTTGGTACTCTCTCTTTCAGAGAATGCAAACAGTAATATTTACTTGCATAAATAACCAGTCTACAAATCTTACTTCATATACATGTAGCAGCGAAATTGTGAAACCAAGGTGTTCATGAAATTACCTAATATTTAGTATATCAAGGATTTTTCAATTCACTTAGGGGTTTTATAAAATCACTGACAGTCTTAAGAATGTGATGCAATTACTGAAAGATGATGGTCATAGTTACATTATCTTGCCGTTTTATACTGACGTAAAGAGTGTAATATATGAATGAAACTTGTTTGCTTTGACTGAATTTAAATTTTATTTAGTTATTGTTAAATTAAAGCACGATAATATTCAGTTTGTCACAAACCCTACTACTTAACGACGTTTGAAACATAATACAGTTGACATGCTTTGCAGACCGAACGATTGCACTTCCTTACAGTTAGTAAAACAATTAGCGGATTGTTTTGAATGATTAGGTTTGACATATTCCTGAAAAATTGAAAAATAAGCAACTAAATAAATCAATACATTTCCTTTGCAAATAATACGCGAATGACAGAATCATTCAATACACGCATTTGGCGGTATAAACATTGATTTTTCTCATGATTCATAATTTTTGAGTGCTAATAAACTCATAGAATATGTTCCTTTTTGTTAGAAATATTTTGGAATTGTCAGGCTCAAGAAAACTTAGTTTCAGGCAAGTATTAACTCGCCTTTTCATTGCATGCTAACTACATTTATATTGTATGTAAGATATGAAATTTTTACTCTACACAAATGAAGGAAAACGGATATATTCTTCAAACTTTTCTGATAGAAAAATGTACATAGAACTTGTGTATTATTTATGAGTGTTACTTCCATGATGAAGTCGTAGGTGAATGATCGAAATATTAAGAAACGATCTATCAAAATAATCTAAATAAAAATTACAAGATTGTTTTTATGTAAATGATGATCTCTAAGTTTCAGCCTAGAGTATTGAAAACTGTATTCTAAAATATGTTTAAAAAATTGCTTAACGAAATGACAATCTGATTGTTCATTTACGAACACAAGCATACATAATAAACTTTATTTGTCTATAAAACGTTCTCGCGCAATCATGCTGAAAATCTCGACACAGAGGGGCGATTATACAAACAGACCAACGTACACTCGCACTGATCAAAGAATGGAAAGTACATGCGCAACACGCCCTGGTGGATGCAGCGAGGGCTGAGCTTAGATGGGGGTAATAACCAACAGAAGGAAATGTACAGGAAACCTAATTTACTCTAATCTTGCCTAATGTTCATTATTGAAGAACATAATTATCGCACGATGAAAAATGCATTTGCCACATTTTGTGAGCCAGTCTATTGATACCTTTACAGAAATGATGTGAAAACATTAAACAATGGATCTCAAACAAAGGCAGGAGAGTGAAAAGCATATTTAACGTCAAACATGTATTTCGACTCTATGGTCTTAAAGTAAGTAATAGAAAAGAGGAAAAACCAACAAGTTTTGTAAAATTCAACAACTAATTTATTTCCCTAGAATACAAAATGAAAATGTAAAAAGAAATTACAGTACTGCAAATTAGAACCCAAGTAGTCCAAAAGTTCCATCACCAGTCCTAATAAATAAAGTTCTTATTAAAATGTAGTGGTGTTCGAAAGATCCAGCGCTGAAGGAGTTGCTTTGTCCGTAGTCTTGAATGTACTAGTGTACAGGTATCCTGAAGTGTAATGATGTACTAACAATCTTCCAGTTAAACACAATAATATAATCCAAGACTTCCTTGCCAGAATTCACTATAATTTCAAACTAATGTTTTAGTCCAAGAATATTATTTAAGAGCACTTTGTTGTTCCAGTGAATGATAGTTTGATTAAATAAATAAATCCAAATGAAATACTGAACACAAAATATCGACTGATTTCTGCTTCAGATGTTATCGCATGAATGAGTAATTTCTCAAGTAAACAAGATTATAAAGCCTTCTACTTACCTAGGTCACAATTTGCGTATCCTGGAAATATTATGACTTAATGGAATTTTCCATTCTAGAAGATTCTGAGTTTGTCAACAAGATAACATATGTTACTAAAATTACAGCAATTATGTGGCAAGCATTAGGTAAGCCAGGAATCTCTATGCGGAATACCAATTTCCTAGACCCAGACCCAAAGAAATATGTCTAGTTCTATTGATAATAATCCTAATTTTTAACCCCAACTACTAGAGAAAATGTTAGCCATGCATTATTTGTTTACAAAATAAAAACAACATCAGTGTATCTAGTCAGGAACACAGTGAAAATGACTTTGGACAAGGTCAAGTCCACAATACACTTATATTAATATTTAATCATGGAGGGGAAAAGGACTAACAAATAAAACAAATTAAATATACATAACACATGCACTTTGCGATGAAAAAAACGTTTAATTCATTCTATTATAAAGAACACAATTTAGATATCTATATTGTTCGGTAGAGATTAATAATCATGTTTGAGAAAACAAAAAGAAAATCAGAAAGGAAACAAAAAACATAAACAAAACAAAATTTAACTGACAAGAATCATACACACCGATTTTAAATTTATTCAATGCTTAAAATTTCCTGTATCAGGGCCTGAACCTTTGTTGGTGTGATTTGTCGTATAGGGTGAAGCGACATAATAATGTGATGCTGTTGAAGAAATAGAATGGATAATATTGCTTAGTTTAGGCGTTGGCAAAAAAGATTTATTATGACTCAGGCCATCATCAAAATGGTCACATGCAGAATTATAATTTTACTTTCTTGAATCATTAAACATGTACATCTGCTGTAGCAAGCAACACAAACTGTGATAATTTACTAGATAGTAGGTCTGTAACAGGAAGATCTGGGTTGGGGCAAGACTGTGTCAAGGACATTCAAAGCAATTCCTTGAATTCAACGTTAACAAAAATATGATTGAAGAAATGAATAACTAATAGATTTACCAGAATGATGCATACCGAGTTAAACAACTGATCCTAACGCCAACTAATCATAACATATAATTTAAACTAGTATTCAACGAGAATTAATGAATGGAAATTAGAAACAAATATGATTGACTTAAGGATCTATCTCCATGGATACTGATCAGACATTAATAAACCCTAAATAGTGTTGCATCTACCACCTAATGTATCAAAATATGGATTTACACAGCTATGAACCAGTTATGATTATTCACCATGGGTGAATAATGAACACATTTTGGATGTTAACTCAGTTATACTGATAAATTCAAAACCAGAACACATAACTCGTAGCGTCCAGTTGATGGTCACTAAGTATATTTTATGCCACTGCTCTGTGGAATGACCAAGGAGCCACCACACATGGCCTGCCCCTCCTAGTGTGCCGAAGGATCCTTCAACATCTCCCTTGTTCGCTGCAGAACCCAATGGTTCATGTGATTTGTTACCTCACGAAGATAAATCCACTATCTCTCTCCGAAACATCGTCAACCTTAAATAAGACTTGTTCAATATGATTGGTATGTTTGAGCTTTGAATATTTAATATTAAAATGAAGTAAGCAGAGCTGCTAATTTTTGTACCACATAAACTCAACTTTTCAGTTGTATCATTCATGTACTCAGAGAAAGTTATGAACTTTGAATGATTTTGGCAAAGAAAAGCTGATGAAAGTCGAATGAAACAATGAATCTCAAACAAAAGCAGGAAATGATATAGGATCCTTAACATCAAAGAGGATAATGGTTTTCTTGCTTTTCACTATTATGTTGCTCCCTGGTACTGATACATAAACGACAAATTTCCCCACAGTATGATTTTCTTGTGCATCTTTCGTTAGTCCCCTGTCAGATTTCGAATTTTTCATGTCTGTTTCCCAGAGACGAGAAAAGGTTACTAGTGTGATATCAATTATTCTTTATGTTGCTGTTTTTGTTATTAGTTTACATAAACTTGTGGACACCCCGTAAACTGCAGTGTCCATACATTTAACTAATTCATCTGTCATTATAGCTTAATTAGCTTTAACTGGGGACCTTGATGGATAAGTTGGCTTAGCTTAGCTTTAACTGTGGAATTGATGGGTAAACTGGCTTAGCTTTAAATTTAGACTCTGATGAGTAAGTTGTCTTAGGGTAATTGTGTACCTTGATGGCTAAGCTGGTTTAGATGTAAATGAAAGCTGATCGCTAAGCTGGCTTAGCTTTAACCGTGGACTTTGATGGGTAAGGTGATTTAGCTTGAAGTATGGACATTGATGGGTAAGCTAGTTTAGCGTCAACTGTCGACCTTGTTGGTTAAGCTGGCGTAGCTTTACTGTGGGTATTGATGGGTAACCTGGCTTAGCTTCTCCTGTTTACCTTGATCACTAAGCTGGATGAGCTTTTAGCTTTACCCTTGGACCTTGATAAGTAAGCTGGTTTAGCTTTAACTGTGGACCTTGATCGCTAAGTGGGCTAAGTGTTATCTGTCGACCTTGATAGATAAGGTGTCGTAGCTTTAACTGCCAGCATGACTGTGAATCGTAATACCTTTGTTGATCGTTTGATAACAATTTGTTTCTATTGGTGTTAGTAGTCTTCGTTTGGTGCGTTTTAACGTGTTGAATACTTTTAAATGTAGTTTCCATCAATTTGCTAACTTGGCTGAATTTTAGCGACCATGTCTGCTTGATTTTCAGATGTGGCTAATTGTTTTGCTAGCGCCATTTAATTTTCTGCTGCCTGCTAGGATTCTTATCCTACCTAAATCTTTTCCATATATTTTTTCATTGTTATTTTGTACAAAACGTGATTCTATGTGTATGATACCCGAACAACTGACCAGAATACGCCTTACCAAATCTTATGTAGATAGAACATGTACAATGAAAACTAGCGATACGTTAATATGAGAACTGAATATGATCATAAATAATAGTTCTAATTATATGTGGATACACTAATGGTTTATATGGAAACTAGAAAGCAATAATCGAGGTAGAGTTAAATTTAGTTGATGCTGAAACATTTCAGTAGCTAATGTTCGACTTTAGATAAATCAAAAAATGTAAATGATATTTGACTAATTAAAACTAGTGAAAGAAAATGACACAAGTAAGAAGGACAATAGCGTAATATATAATAGAACAGAATTGTAATATTATCAACAATATGTGTTATAATACTTTAAATGGATAACTAAACCGTAAGATACTCTGATTTTACATATGGCACTTTGAAAATAAATTGCAGATAAAAGGATAAATATCCTCAGTACTGTTGAATTTTGGAAACAAAGCACATTAAGTTTTAAATATTTTATTACATCTGTAGGAAATGGACCTATCTAGATTAGAAAGGTATTACACTTTCACAAACACTAGTTATGTTTGCACATGCAAGGAAAATAGTCATCCCGCTGAATAGAACAGATCGATAGAGGCAAAAGTAGGCAAAACAAACAAACAAAAGCAAAAGCAAAACGAAATAAGACACTCTAGAAGTTATTTAAGTTCCACCCAACTTTAAATAATACATTTTTCGCACTTGATGACACCAGACATAGCATACATATTACGTGATTAACGTTAGAACAAATTTTCTGAACAAAAGAAAATGTGGTGCTTCGCTGCATATTTGGAGACGTACAAAAAGCGGGACAGAGACTGAAGCTACCCCAATGAACAGTCTAAAAAAAAGCAGATGTTAAAAAAAGAATCAAGTTGGTGTATGTTCAAATATAGATTCTGTATTGTATATGAAGTATTTATATTCTTTCTATATGCATGGAAAGTCCTGACACAGAACATTGAATTACACCATGCCTTCTTCTGTTCGGCTCTACAAAAAGGAACAAATAGGAATGTAACAAAGTGTTTACATAAAAAAAAAATCATTGATAAAAAGCAAGTTTCTGAATTTTAACGGCATTGATGAATATATGCTTTAAAATGATACATTTAAATGATTGTTGGAACAAGCTGGTGCTTTAGCAAGTAAATGTCCGCTATTATCATAATGTTTGAAGGTAGAATATTTTAAGATAACCAGAAAAACTATTTATTCATTCATGATGCAACATCTTCAAAATAGTAATTAAAGTATTGTGTCACATGTGCTTGATTTGTGTACTTATGATTTAGATCTGCTCAAAAATAGAGCACTATGTGGTCAAATCACATTTGTTGGCCTTCAAAATCCAGTTAATGTGTAAAACATTTATTACGATTGAATACTGTATTGAGCGGTTGTACTTTTTCGCATGCAACATGAACGATTGCACATTTATTAAAAGATCTAATCCTGTTAGTCGAATTTTGTATCGAATATAGATAGAAAATTAAAAAATAAATATTCGATACATATACACAGCTGCATAGTGTTTTGAGCCGAGAAGGCGGAAAGAATTAGGTTGACATTGCTTAGGAACACACTAAGACTTTTAGAGAGACCGATACATATTCATATGCCATGTTAAATGAGTTCTTTTTCTTGACTCAAAAGAATTAATGATTGCAATGTTGTATTTATTTGTGCTTATCGATCCTTTGCGTTTTGCAAATATTTTTGCTTGACATTTCAAACTGACATGAATATAAATAATTATTTTAATTTGGATCATCTGAGAATATTGACAGCACAATAAGTTCAGTCCTGATGTGCATTAAGGAAACGCGGATTAAACATCGAAGTCTCAATCAGAGATTAAATGGGTATGCAATGTATAAATACATGCACATTATTTATTTCATTTTCTATTATATTGTTATCGTTTTATATTTTAAATTAATATTTAGATTACATGTATATTGAGACCATGGATTTTGTGTGGTCCAAAAATGTTAAAGTTGACAGATTTTACTGGTACTTTAATTTTTTATTATTTTCTAAATAGAGTTGTTCATCCTTTCATCAATTTTCTGTATTAAAACTGTGCAGAGTGTATGAACGCCTATTACCAGTAAAATCTATTCTACTCAAGTCACAAATTCCTGAATATAGGTGAGTACAAATAAGGTATATAGGTATTGCAGATCCCTCCGATGCCCTTTTGACAAAATTAGGTTCAAGTACATCATTTTCAATAGCCCACCGGAGTTCGTTATAAATCGAGATTCCTTTCTACTTAGGAAAACAGTGGCAAGATCTGATTCATGGATTATGTACCTATCGTAAAGACTTAGTAGGCTGGTTTAAGAATTTGAATAGTTAGGCATCTTTCCCGTTTATATATCAAATACTTCCTTCAGTACGTCCGTCGGGGATGGTTGTATTCTATAACTAAGTTCCTTTAATAATTCTAAAATCGAATACCAGTTAAGTCAGTTTAGCTATGTATCTAAGAATGAACAATGAGAAAGGAAACGACTGGTCTCAAACTACATTGTAAGACAGGATCACTAATATGATGATGATGCAGCTGATACAGTTCTTTATTCAAGCAGAATGCCGCCTGACTAGTACTAATAATAGAACATACAACAATGACAATTCTATCATGAACTTCCAAGTATCGTCTGTCATCGTGATCTTCAATTTAACTGTACCATCAATTAGTACACGTATGATACAATTATATACATCAAAATCTGATGGTATGAATGGAATAATTGCTAAATAGGTGGATATAATTGGTTGTTTTGATATATCTTATGCAATGTAGGAAGCAAATAGATTGTTTTTTTTGTGTTGAAGATTATAAAAAAGAACATGGTTTTTAGTTTACCACTTGAATGTTATGGTAGATCTGTTATATACCTAAATGATGTTCTCTGGTCGTAAAGAACGGTACATATTGTTTCCTTGATTTTCATATGGATGAAGCTTTTCATAGACGTTTACAGGATGCGCTGAAAAGTAAAGTAACGCCATTAAAGTAACCCCTTTGAGTCAATCTATGCCTCGGTATATACAAAGAAAATGATTTTACTGTTTACTCAAGCATGTGACTTTTGAATGACTCTAAGCTAATCCTTGCTTTGCTAGTTACAGAAATTCAATTAAATTATGCTGATGAATATGCTCATACATTTTGTTTTAGTACAAGCCGTAGATAGATAAAAAAAACTCACACGTACATATACACACTCACGCAAACGGATCTAACGAGAAAAATCGAAAAATATCGTTAGTTTAATTATATGTTTGAGATCAGGAATTAGTAGAAAAAGATTGTAGCTGGTATTGAATTAAAAATATGTTCTGGTTCCTTCCGATTGGGTATATTACGGCAATTATTTCGCTTAAATAAAAATTATACCTACTTGTAAGTATTGTGATATTGTACAATAATAGAAAACCAATCAAAGACTAAAGAAAATTTAAAAATAAACATAAATTGATAGCAGAACTGATGAGTGTAGAATCGTCATTTTGAACTAATTGATTGACATATATATGAGTGAGTGAGAGAGAGAGTATGAGGAGGGAGAGAGAATTCCAAACAATTACAAATATTTTCTGAGCATGCAGTCATTTCCATCCGGTAGCTACGCGGTTCCTCGTATATCCTTTCATCATTATCGTCGCTTTGGAGAGCTGAATTAAATGCTGGGCCCACCTTTAGGTCTGGATCAGAGCCGATGCAGATCAAAGGAAATGGAATGTATTCTATGTTTTCAGTCGCAACAGAGATAAATCTTATTGTCATGTTTGTTTTTAAAACATTTTGAATTCAATGATAGGTGCCATATGCTTAGATAACATGTAATCAGACTCTGAAAGTAGTATAACCCTAAATGTATGATAGTAAGGAAGCACTACAGACATTCTGACTGCGATTGGTATTTACAATTTAATATAAAGCCATGTATTAAAAGGTGCTGACTACGGATTAATTCAGTATTAGTTCCTAAACACATATGATCCAAAATTGTACTACATGTACTCTCAAGCCAAGAGAGTTGCCATTTATAGCTCAATTGTGGCAATCGATTATTTAACATAGCAAGCAATTTAAACCAATGTTTGATAGGTTTGTCAATATATACAGATTTAAGAGAGTTACGGGGAAGATATAGCCTCAACTCATTGTTTTTATATAAAAACTAATAGGAAATATTATTCTGAGGCTTTGCAATTTCGGTCCTTATGATAGCACATCCTGCTTATTTACTCCGACGAAATACAAACGCTAAATTTTCTGCTTGCTTTAAAACGAAAAATTATATCAAGGTAAATGGCGTGATAGTTACATATCAGTTTTATCTAATCCTTTGTGATACAATAGTTACAAGCCTTAAATACAAGAGTTTTATGTCTTGTTTTATACTTTTAACTATGAAATTTGCTTTTTAAGTTCATTGATATTTTTAACGTATTAATTAATTATAGAAATTTTATTGCTATACTCCTTTACCCATACGTCAATATTCGAACGCCTGATGCTTTATAATTATATGTTTGTGACCTTTTACTTGTTCATTCATTTTAGGGTATCTACTTATGTGTACCGCTTTTTTCCTCGTGCCTCATTAAAGATAATTGTAGTTCTTTTTTGGAATGATATTATAAATATCACGGTTATGTATTTTTTTTTGGTTTATGAAACTAGTTCTTGTTCCCATCAGAAGGTTTATAATCTACAAAGGCTTGATTTTATATCATTCTTATCATTTGATAAACAATCAGTTTAGTACATGGACAAACAAGCACCATGATATATTCCGATATATTTTTAAATTAATCTTACTAACTGATTTCTTTCTCTTTTGTTCTTTTTGGTGCAATATATCGACCAGTACATTGATGACTACCATGTGACTAAGTAATTGTTGCTAAAATAAATGCAATATATCGACGAGTACATTGATGACTACCATGTGACTAAGTAATTGTTGCTAAAATAAATGCAATATATCGACGAGTACATTGATGACTACCTTGTGACTAAGTAATTGTTGCTAAAATAAATGCAATATATCGACTAGTACATTGATGACTACCTTGTGACTAAGTAATTGTTGCTAAAATAAATGCAATATATCGAGTAGTACATTGATGACTACCTTGTGACTAAGTAATTGTTGCTAAAATAAATGCAATATATCGAGTAGTACATTGATGACTACCTTGTGACTAAGTAATTGTAGCTAAAATAAATGACTCTGAAGAAAACTGTTCAATATTTTCGCATTCAAAAGTTAATCAAGGTTATTTTACTGACGGTGGAATAAAACAGATTATACGAGCTTTTAATTCACCTGAAGACATTAGCGGGTAGGCATATAGATTTGAGCTTTACTAGTTTAAAGCATGCTGAATCAATGTAAGATCTGATAAATCTTGAGACACATTATTTATCTATAAGAAGGTATAAAACAATTCCAATTTCCTCGGAGATATGCTTTGATACCAATGAATTACTGAATTAATCTATTATAAGTTGATTCCAGATTACCTATATTGACTCGCAGAAATATCACATATGTAGGTTTCGGATTAAAGACTTTCGTTCATGCCGTCAAAATTATGTGATGAGTAATCCAGGAAAATGCGTAAAAGAAATTCATGGGAATATTTCCTTTTTACGTTTCTCTCAAGGGACAAACACTTGAATTGGACACGTAGCCAACGTTCGATACTACCTTTCCTTTGTCGAAGCTTATGCCCTCCAATGATTGCCAGGCAAGAGGCCACAAGTACGACCACCGATGTAGAGACTAGAAACCATATTGCCGTCCCTGCAAGGGAATAAATGTGTTCTGCAGTTGGTGAAAGGTATATAGGAATATATACATAACTACTGACTGAGATACCTACCTACGTAATAAATACATACAGATAGATAGACACATAGGGAGATAGCTTAATAGAATCAAAAGGATTAGTAATATAAGTAAATATTTACAGATGCTTTTATGGGTGATGCAGCTCATCTTGTCTATACATACAAGTCATGAATACATCAAAGAATGAAAATCTGGCTAGAAAATAAAATGCCAGTGTATTTCTTAAAAGAAGTGCTGTTTGGATATATAAAATATATTCATTTAATTCCATTATAAATAATACAAAACACATTCTGCCATTGGAGGTGGCAATAATTATCATCTTTGGAAATAAAATAAAAGAAACAATACTAAAACGGTATATTTAACACAAATTAATTTTTATTTTATTTATTTCTTTATTTCTTTATTTATCTCAAATGCATTGCGGGAGTGAATCATTTATCTTTAGCAGTTCTTAAAATTTTCTTCCTTCTGGGTTGAGGACTCAGGGCAATATTTACCTGATATGTTGCTATCTTTTAAAGGAAAAGGAAGAAAATGAATCGAATAATAGGGCAGGACATGCCCTCTATTGCAGTACGTCTTTTAGGATCAAAGGTTTAATGACCCTTTGTTAGAGTTGTTTGTAAATTGAAACTACGTAACATAGCGCATTTCTTCATGATTAATGAAAAGAGAGTAAACTACCTGATTTTTTTTACTAATAAAATTAATAAAATATAATTCGAAATGTATAACACTTTCCATGAGATGTCATACAGCAGAACTCAGAGAGAGAGAGAGAGAGAGAGAGAGAGAGAGAGAGAGAGAGAGAGAGAGAGAGAGATTATCATTGATATGATAACTAAGGTAAGTTTAATAATACTGGCAATATTTAAGATTAAATTATTCCCAATTTTGACAATCGTTTCCCGGATAGGAGCGATTTCCTCCGAACTTGCTGAGTAACCAACCGTTTTCAACAGTCCGAAACGTATGGAGGCCCCATGACCACGTTTTCAGTAAACGTTCTGAGCACATAGGCAAAATTTCAGACCGAAAAAACTCCAAAGTCAAAATCTTTCTGATCAACTTTTGCAAGCGGTATCATTTAGTTTATATGCTTGTGAGACTTCTAAAAGTTAATTCTTGGTCTTATCTTTAGAAAGCATATAATCACGAAATCAATCAAACAAAAAAATTATGTCTGAAATAAATTATCGTCCGCGAGACTATTGAAAATTGCAGGAGTTGATTTTACAACACGTAGATTATGAGTTCGAGGCCCGACGTTGCTATTGCCATGTGTTCTCCAAGTAATGCTATGGTTTCGATTACTACGGTCTTCCTAAGAGTACCATCATCCCACAGGGTTGATCTAGAATGAACTGACGTTCCATGATAAGGAAATCCTGTGTCCTTTATGCCATGAAAGCAGTAATAATCTCAATTATTGAACCATTCTTAGGCTGAGAAATTTGTAATCTTAAAATTTTATATCCAGGCATTTTTATGATCCTAGTATAACCGTATAAGCATGCAAAGATATTCAGCTATTTTCAAAATGATTTTACAAAAATAATACTATTCCTTTGCAAGATTAATTTGCTGAAGTCAGTCACGGCTTAAAGTACGTAAGTGGACTATGCGTGATTCAGTGAATTTGCAAGAAATATTTACCTGAAATGACAACAGATATGGAATCTACAAGAAACCCCTGGTCATCCCAGGCAGTAAAGGCACTCTTGTCAGACCATCTTAATTCTCTTAAGGTGAGATTAAAGTTAATATCAAATTCAAATTATTCCTAGTATCAGAAAATTTTTACAGATGCTGTTTTGGGTGGTGCATCGAAATTTGTTTTTACATATAAGTCATGAACGTATTGAAGAATAAAAATGTGGCTACACGCTATAATGGCAGAGTACTATATAATATAAGTGCTATTTGGATATATAAAATCTACTCATTTAATTCCATTACATTTAATACAAAATACATTATGTCATTGGATTTGGAGGCACATTATCATGCTTGAAATTAAGAAAGAAGAAAATACTAAACGGTACATTTAACAGAAACTTTTATTTATTTCTTTAGTTATCTTAAAATGCATAGCTGGAAAGGACCATTCAGCTCTTTCATTTATCTTTCTCTATCAGTTCTTACCATTTTCTTTCTTAGGGCTTGAGGAATCAGGTCTAGATGTACCTTGCGTACTTGATATGTTGCTGTCTTTTAAAGATAAAGAAAGAAAAATGAATCGAATTGTCGGGTAGGATTCAGATGAACTCCTGTTCGATCCTAACTCACGTCATCGCATATAATTGCATGCAGAAAAGAGTTGTAATTATCTCAGTGTTTAAATTTAACAGAACATTAAATGTCTATTATATGTACCCTCGTACTAGAATAGCAAAAATTTATCGCTCGACAAGTCCTTTATCCCAGTCCGTCTTTTAGAATTGAAGGATTAAAGAAAGAAAAATGAATCGAATTGTCGGGTAGGATTGAGACGAACTCCTGGTCGATCAAATTATTCCTAGTATAAGCAAAGTTTTACAGATTCTGTTTTGGGTGGTGCAGATGAATTTGTTTATACATATAAGTCATGAACGTATTAAAGGATAAAAATGTGGCTACACGCTATAATGGCAGTGTATTATATAAGTGCTATTTGGAGATATGAATTCTACTCATTTAATTCCATTACATTAAATACAAAACTCATTATGTCATTGGATTTGGAGGTACATTATCATGTTTGAAAGTAAGGAAGAAGAAAATACTAAACGGTAAATATAACATAAACTTTTATTTATTTCTTTATTTATCTTAGTGCATAGCTGGAAGGAATCATTCAGCTCTTTCATTTATCTTTGCCTATCAGTTCTTACCATTTTCTTCCTTAGGGCTTGAGGAATCAGGACTAGATGTACCTTGCATACTTGATATGTTGTTGCCTTCTTAGATTAAGAAAGAAAAATGAATCGAATTGTCTGGTAGGATTCAGATGAACTCCTGTTCGATCCTAACTCACGTCATCGCATTTACTTGCATGCAGAAAAGTGTTGTAATTATCTCAATGATTAAATTTAACAGAACATTAAATGTCTATTATATGTACCCTCGTACTAGAATAGCAATAATTTATCGCACGACAAGTCCTTTATCCCAGTCAGTCTTTTAGAACTGAAGGATTAACGACCCATTGTTACAGTTGCTTGTAAATTAAAACTGGATAACATCTCCATAGCGCATGCATGATTAATGGAAATACAGAATACTGCATACAAATGCTAACGTTATGTACACTAACAGTGAAAATAGTAGAACAAACTAGAGTTAATGGTTCGCAATATGCTCAGATAAATATACCCCCTCCTCCCCTGCATCCCGTCCAACTCCCTAATGTAGCTGAATCTATACTAAAAAAGGACGTCCCAGTATGGAAAAACCCTGTGCCCTTTATGCCATGAAAGCAGCATTAAGCACAATTTATTGAATCATTCTTAAGCTGAGAAATTTAATAATCTCCATATTCTATAACCATGCAAATTTATGCTCATAATTTAACCGTGTAGGCATGCAAAGACATTCAACTATTTTCAAAATGATTTTTCAAATAATACTATTCCACTGAAAGATTAATTTCGTAAATTCAGTAACAGCTAAAAATGTTTAATCAGATTATGCGTTTTTCAATGAATTAGCAAGAAATATTTACCTGAAATGCCAACAAAAATGAAATCTAAAAGAAACCCCTGGTCATCCCATGCAGTAAAGGGGCCCTTGTCTGACCATCTTAGTTCTCTTAAACTGAGATTAAAGTTCGTATCATTTAACACACAGCTGTCAATGTGATCCATAAAGTGTTTTGAAACATCGGTATATGTACAGTTCTTACGTGACACATCATAGATTATATAATTAGCCTTATCGAAAGCATGACTCCTGGCAATTTTAATTGAAGATGTGTTGGTGTTATTACACATGAAGGGCAGGATCATCGGTTTATCAACTTGTCCATTTAATATGCGACCTAGAAAAATAATGAAATAAAATAGCGTTATAATAAGGAAAACGTAACCGAACTTCAGTGCTAGTATTAATTAAATAGTCACAGAATATCGGTTAATAAATCTGTCCCCATTCTTTCGACAATAAATTTAATTTTCTTTAATTTAGGTTTTTGCATGCAGAATTGATAAAACCATCAATGATTTCCGAGGATGCAGAGGCAATATGGTCTGTTGGAAGACACCAAATCGTTCTTGGTTTCAGTTCCGCCCTAACCAGTAATGTTTGCGTTTTTTGAGTTGAGCACTTATAGGTGGGGTCAGTCTTCCCAGCTGTAAACTGGTAATAGCATCCGTTGGGCAGTTAACATTTCTGGATTAAGTCAATTCTGCTGGGTATTTAGCTTTGCTGTATAATGTCGTCCCAGCCGTAGATGGATACCAGCATCAGCTGGGCCAATAGCTTTGCTGTGTCCTTTCATTTCAGTTGTAGGTACCATAATCCGCATGGAAGTTTACTTTGCTGTACTGAATCGTTCCAGCTGTAGACTCGTACCAGCATCCATTTTACTTTTAACCCGGCTGGATCCAGTCGACGCAGCTGTAAAGGGATATCATCATTAGCTGGGCAGTTACATGTGCTAGATTCAGCCCTCCCATCTCTAAATGGATACCATCATATGCTGGTTAGGTAACATTTCTGTACCTTGTCGTTCCAGTTATAAATGGTTAGTATTATCTTGTAGGCTTTTACATATTCGGGATTGGCGTCACGTTTAGTTTAAGTTGAGCACTCATATTTGTTACACTCCACGGAACCTGTGATACGTTCCTGCCGTATGGGGTATAAAAAGGGAATTGTATAACCATAACATCGAAAACTCTCATGTGGGTAAGATAGATGCTGGGTTTGCTTACGGTAAAAGTATTTTTAAAAAGATGCGACTCGTGCATCAAGAGAATGAACAACAATATATGTTACACTAACATCGTTGACACTCCTTTTCAAAAAGAAAACAGTATATCCAGGAAGAAACGAACAAACTTAATCGTGACCTTAATCGTGGTCCAATCATATTAGGGCTTATCCTGAAATACTCTATGGATAGTATCGTTTTCAAACTTTTTGACACGTTTTGATACACAATGAGACTGAGTCAATTTTGTAAATTTGTTGAAAAAAATTGATATATGATATATAGTCGTCATGCAATGACTTTAGGTTTGAAAACTCCACCGTTTAAAATGGAAACTTTGATCAAGACGATAATGTTATCATAGCGGCAAACTTCTTTGGTGACTCTCCTAAATTATTTCGATATCAAGTATATCTAGATGAAAGAAGCTTGAAGAGTCGTCAAAGAAAAATGTTTATTACACAAATTGCAGACATGATTTGGAAGCCATGGTGATTAGTTAATGAGCTGTTAAGTAAGAATTGTCAAGGCCGACTGACAATTGTTGAGATGGGACTGTATTTATCCAAACATCTTCCAATCAAAAACACTACAAAACATACATGCAGTATTTATGCTTGCATACAAGAATCTTGGTTCAATTAATTTTCTCAGTATTAGGCGACGGTGAACAGAATACATACGTGTGACAAGAATACTACGTTTTCCTTTCTGCCGGGAACCTTCGAAAACTGTGTAATTTCCACTGTCCATAAACTTGACATTTAATAAGATAAAACTGAGATTGCCACTGACCATTTTTATATTGTTTATTCTGCCAGTGTAATTTTTACTAATCTGTTTAACATTGTTTGTATCTGGGCTATAGAGGATCACATGAGTGTAATGTAGATTATTGGTAAAACCATGGAAGTATATATCCAAACTCTTGTTTTCATCTGTTGGAAGATTTGCGATGATCACAGTTGCATTATCTCCATGATTGTATATCCTCGGTTTCGAATCTGCTGGAATAAATAATACTTCTTTAAAATAAACTTTAAAAGTGAAGATAGCATTCCGCTACATTTCTTGAAATTCGAAGTAATCTAATTTTGCACGTACGCGAGTAAGTAATCGCTCAGTTACATCGATTCATCTATACTTACAATGATAGATCCATCAATCCATCCATTGATCCATGCATTCATACCAATTATAAATGTTATCGATGTACAAGCATGATTTCTGTATTGTTTGAACTGTATATGTTTTTTATTTTATCTGCACATATTCTGTATAAATGTTTGCTGTTCTTTCAAACTTCTAGCTGTGTAACGTTCAGACATGTTACGCAGTCATGGTCATTTGCACAATTGTAATTCATACGCATGTTATCGTAAATGAGTGAAGCCAAGATATCAGGAAATTGCAAAATATTTAGTAACTTCACGGAATTCCTGATTCACTTAAGGTTTCATGAATCCTTTGAAATGTATATGAATTTCAGGTAGTTACTGAAATGTGCGAGTAAAAATAACATTAGCTTTCTGGTGGTTATTCTGGTAAATGTGGTATCTGAATAGAAAGTGAGTGTGTTGAAAACATAATTAATTTTGTTTGGTGGCTTCATGCTAAGTAAATTAGAAAAGGGAAAATGTCCTATCAAACTTACTTGTTCGGAAGGACATATACTTCCGTGATCACATCTAACTCAGGTTGTCATTTAGCGAATACCAAGTTTTGGTTGTGAGAAGCGTACATTCTTATGTGTTTACGTCAGTGCAGTAAAATTATTATGACATTGAAAGCTTTTATCTCTCACAACTAGACATAGTATTAAAAGCAGTAGGAAAATAAACACACTGATAACAATTTATTAACGAGTTTTTATGTATATTCTTGTTATTACTGTGTAGTGATGGCTTCCCTCTAGTTTGGAACTTTATTATGTCTAGAAAATTTAAAATTACATGATGTCTGTGCAGTCTACATTAATGTTCAGAGTATAACTAAAAACTTGATTATCAGGTTAGGTGTTTGGATATTAGTTGGTTATTAGGCTAGTTGTCAGGGTATTATCTGGTAATAAGGTTAGATGTCAAGGTATTACCTGGTTATAAGGCTAGATGTCAGGGTATTACCTGGTTATAAGGCTAGATGTTTAGTTCTTACTTGGTTATAGGGCCAGTTGGCTAGTTATTACTTTATTATAAGGCTAGGTGACTAGTTACTATTCTATGTCCTATCCTTTTGTCACAACAAAGTCTTGATTAATTTTCAGTAGTTTCTTTAAATTTACTGAAAGCCTCAGAGAACAGGAAAACCTTAATACCAAACAACGTGGAATTCAACAATATCTAACAGTAGTAACATTTTTAATTCCATTCAGCTTTTATGTGCAATTTTTTTTTTTTATTTTTTTTTTTAATAAAAATTTATAAGAAACATAATAAAACAACCACGAAGCCACCCTAAACATCTAGAAACCACGTCATCTTTTTTCAACTTCAAGGCCCTAATAAATCATAATACTTTCATGTATATTTACTTGGCATTGTGATTAGTTATTTTGTTTCGAATTTTGTAAATTTCATTCTATACTATTGTAAGGTAATATTGTATGTTGGACATAACTTTGTTCAGAATCAAGTTTATTTTCTGCTTGACCTGAGGTCTAGAAGAGGACTATATAATCTTGTGACTGGAAAGAATATCCATTCGTTCTAGATCTAGTAGAATCAAATTGTAATATTGTTGTGTCCAATACTTCATTTGGGCTGGAATTTATGTCTTCAAAATGTTCAAGTGAATTTACTCTAGAAATAAACAATGCTCATAAAAAATAATATCATTGGACAGTGACATTCACTTGGATTTATAGTGAATTCAAACCTGGACTTAATTTGGATTTCTATTAAAGTTTATTCATAACTTTAAATTTATTACGACTTGCGTCTGTAACTCTGTTATTATTTTGGGGTTTAATACCGTAAGTGTTTTAGTTGTCACTTTGTATTCTAAGGAAATAAATTATCTGTTGAATTTTAGAAAGCTTGTTGCTTTTCACTATTTTTTTTAGAGAATAGACTCGTAACAATACACTTTCCTAATTTCCTAATCCTTTAAGTATTTATTGTAAACTATCCATAAAATACTTCATGATGTCATATTCCACCTTATCACTAGTTTGTTGTGTACACTTTATTTCCAGGAATGCAAAATTCAGTCGACACTTCTGGTAGAGACTATACTATTATACTAAGTACAATATACAGAATAATTCTTGAACCCCATTTGTTTCAAGTTGCACAACATTCAAATGTTTTTTTTTTTAATGAAAAGTGACTTTATGTCAATTTTTATAGGAATATTTTCAAGCTAGGCGACTGATAATAAACTATGGTCAGTCACCATATTTATAGTAAATAACCAGCTAAATTCTACATGATAATTTCCATTTAAGGTCTAGATCATTTCATACCATGAGCATTTAATGCAGCAGTAACAATGATGTCTTCTCGATATTTTGTAAATTTAACAGTTTCATTAAAGATTAGAACCTTGACTTACCATTTGTTTGACCTATTTCAAGCACCACCAGAAAAACGCATATCGTGGTTACAGTTTCCATTATTATGCAAACAGCTATGGATCCCAAAAAAGTGTTTCAAAGTATAAAATTGTGTTGAAGAATCTCAAAGAGAGGTCTGTCCTGTTGTATTGCAGTCAAACTTTGGGATTGTTACAATCCACATGCCTAATAAAATACCGAGACACACAAACTCAGTTCCTCCCCAGGATCACAGATTGTAGATATATAAAAATATCACCGATGTTAACGAAATGATATCGGACAATTCGGTTGCTAACTCCGTTTCTTAGTAAGTGCAGACAATTAAAAACGAGGCGAGAGATGAATACCACACAACAACACATCAGAACAATAACAAATGAAAATCTGAGGAAGCATCGTGATCGAGACGTTTCGGAAGGGATATAGTGATGATCAAGACGTTTCGGTAGGGAAGGCAACAAAGCGTCCAGGACATAAGGTGTAGAACATAACAAAGGACAACTGCTGGAAAAAGTATGACATAATTTTATCGAAACTCAAATATACCAGTCACATGAACTAGGAGAATATGATTTAGTTACTGTTTCACTGCTTACTGTTGTAATACTACAAATCCCATGAGTTAACTCCATTACATTTTCCAAGAAGCAATTAGGGGGTATATCTGTGTGATCAATTATTATTTGTCCGAAAATAAATAAATAAGTAGATACATTCCATTCAAACAACAGGCACGTGAAATTGATTCAGGGAATCCCTATACGCTTTCGTTTTGTTGCATAATTTATAACGTGTGAGACTGGCAAATACCTCACAGATACATGTTTTATATACTTTGTCAATCTCCAATAAACTTATTTTGAGACATGTATTTACTGGCATTTTTTGTTTTATGCTTACTGTCTTTCCATGGTATATACGACACCAAATTTCTTTCCTACGCTAATTATTGAGAACTGATATATTCTTGAACAATTTCTGAGATATAAATGTATAAAGAAGTTTTACATTATTTATAACAGTGTTATTTACTTCATGGAGATGTATGTGATCATTATGAAACTATAAACTTTATGTTTTAATGATACAAATGAAAGATACAATATTTTTTGGTAAATCGTGTGCCTCTCACTGCAACCAAAAGGATACCAGTCCAAAATATTTGAAAAATTATAAAATATAATTTTGGTGTCATGAAAATCAAGTTAGTTTATGAATAAATGGAAACATATATACTAATTTAAGTTTTTGAAACACTGATTTTGTGCAGTCATGCTAAACAAAAGTGGCTAAAGGCTAACACACGGACGAACATACCAACTGGCCAACATACGAACGTACGGAGGTAAGGGAAAGAATGGAAAAGACAAAACCATAGTTGTTAAGCTGCAAGCAGTGAGATGAGAAAATTTGCTGCAAGCAGTGAATGATGGGAATTTTTGTGGTTAACACTTTTAACAGTAGGAAATGAAAATGAACCTCAGTCGATTACATTCTTCACTAAAGTATATTGTTATAGAACACAATTATCGCACAATGTCACTAAAAGTAATGCATTCACCAAGTCACGTGTTCCAGTCTACTGAAACAATTACATAGAGACAATCTACATTACACAATGTTTTTTGTTTTATATAAAAAATGCAACAAATGAAATAGAAGATTTATCACAGAATCAGCTCTCTTGACAGGAAGACCACATTAATTTCATTGTATAATAAACAATGCAAACCAACTTAGAGTATGTCCCCGAAACTACGTCTCTCTACCCCTCAAACTCAACTCATCCACCAAAGAAAACCAAGGACAAAAAAGAAACAAGAAGAGAAAATCACAAAATGTTTACGTTTTATATAAATTAAATGGAACATCACAGCCGTATATTTATTTCTTTTCGTTGCATTTATTTATGTATTTGGATCTCATTCACTTACTAATCTTATTTATTTATATTGGGACCACGGGTGGCCAAGTAAATAATCTTACTTCTGTATGCATGGGATCGAATCTCTTGCTCTGGCAACGTGGGTATGGGAGAAAGTTTGCCAGTATCGATGTTTCTTCATTGAGCGTCTCCAAGGTTCCTCCTCCTCTATGTGCTGAGAAATGGCGTTAAACCCACAAACCAAAAAAAGTAATTTACTTATTTCTCATACAGAGCTTCGTACAGAGCTTTATCAAAATTAAAAGAAACCTCACTAATTTTGATTTTTCTTTCACTAGCTACCATTGTATATATCAGAGTTTGAGAAATCATAAGTAAAATTTGCGGTAGATATTAAACTGACGTAACCATTGGTGTTAAGCTTGGAGTTGTGTTTCTGGAACCGAAAAACAGAAAAGGAAAGAAAAGAGGAATACGGAAGGGTTCAGTTCAAGGTATGAAAGATTTAATTTGCAGGTCCCTTACATCTGTCCGCTGTCTCAGGCTTGGGCAATATAGGCATGCTAGAAAGTTTGACAGGAGCTTCCCAGTGGTCGGTGGTTATTCTCTGCGCTTTTTCCGTACTCTTCCTCCACCCGACATACTGGCAGGGATGTATAGATGTGCTGAGAAATGGCATTAAACCCACATATCCAATTAAAGTTGTTTATTTATTTCTAACGCAGAGCTGCAAGAAAATAATTTATTCTCCTCAACAATTTAAATGTTTCTTTCACTAGTTACCATTTTATATATCAGAGTTAAAAAATCATATATGGAATTTGCCATAGAAGAGAAAGTGACGTAATTATTTGGTGTTAGGCCTGATGTACTTTCTGAACAAAAGATCGGAAAAGGAAACAAAACAATAATACGGAAGGGTTCAGTCGAAGGTAAGAAAGATTTAATATACCAGAGGCCATTATCACATTTGTAACACGGATAAAAGTTGCGAAATTATTTCATTCATTTTACTTTCTCGTGTTATTAAACGCATTTGCCTACTGTACATACTAATACAAGTGGCGACAATTCTGAACACAAAAAGTCATCAGCTGGAAGTGCGTCTTTCAAATTTATTTAAGGCGAAGGTTTCTTAAACGTTGGATGTATTTTTGTTTGGTAAATCAAACACGTACCCGACCCTTCTCCCGCTTATATCTAACAATCATGAGAAGTTCATCAAGTTAAAAAGAGCACATGAAACATATCTTGATTAACATTGTAAACTTTGAATCACATTTACACTGAAGACATAATGCGAAAAATATGCGCAATTTTATTTGTAGATATCAGTTTTTCCTGGTTTCGTCGATATGACAGGACACACACACATACGTACAAACACACAGGTAATGAAATCCTGGCTAAACAAGGGCCATATTTCCATCGAGATATTACAAAGAATTTATTATTTCAATCAGTTACTTCTCTTTAGAAACACAATTATGCCTTGTGTTAAATAGTCAATCGTTTATAGAGCCAAACTGGAAATAAACCTTAGGCCGCCATTTTGACATGTATGTTGCGCCGGTCTCCTGTCTTACAAAAATACCGTAACATGTTAGATGTAATTTGGCGAGAAATGTAATAGGTTGTAGTTTGTATGCCTCTAACTGAAACGAATATAGATTTATTATGTATAGGGTTCTCAGGTCTATAAGAAGAAATGTAAAGATTAATCAACACTTACTATTTAAAATGCATATTTGAACATGTTTGCAGATATCAAACATCAATCATTGACTGACTACGCAGGATAAAATGTAAAAGAACAACAGATTAAAAATAATTCACCCAACCATCCATGGTCCCCATTTAAAAAAAGTAAAATATCTCTCGTCGCTCTTATGATCTCTTGCCCCTCCACCTACATTCATATTTTAACAAAACGTCTATCAAACTCACATAGAATTGTTTGTAAAAGAAGGGCGTACAAGATAATTTAAATTCTAATGAACAAAACAAAACATCCCTATCTCCTCTTCCCACCTTACGATACTTGCTTCCGTTTGGCGAGACCAGCACCAGCTCATCTAATGACCACACAGGGTAGAATGTAAAATAAACGTTATTAAGCAGAATTAAAAACCTTTATCAATAAAAATAACTTCCCTAAGCCACCTTATTACCACATGATCCATTTTATAAGTAAAGTTAAGATCAATATCACTGTTCTATAACGTTTAAATCCTCCTCATATCTTTTTTTTTAAAGCAAAACTATCTTCCTTTATGCCATCCTCATTATTCCTATTAGCGGAGTGCAAGAAGAACTAAAAGTAGGTCACTATTTGGTTCATTATGTTGGGTCACTCTGAAAAATTCACAGTTGCATTATCTCTGTACAGTTCGAGTTTCGAATTTGCTGGAATGAATAGCAAAATGTGATAATACTTTATTAGGATTAATTTGTTGGAATTTTTAAATATGTGCAAGGCTCAGAAGCCAGCTGATACGTATGCCATTATTTGCAGCCATTCATCTATATATACTTGAAAACTTTAATCACATCTTTGTAATCAAATGTAAAACATCTTTGTAATCAAATGTGTCATGTTCTTTTAAACGTGTTCTTTGGTACTCTCTCTTTCAGAGAATGCAAACAGTAATATTTACTTGCATAAATAACCAGTCTACAAATCTTACTTCATATACATGTAGCAGCGAAATTGTGAAACCAAGGTGTTCATGAAATTACCTAATATTTAGTATATCAAGGATTTTTCAATTCACTTAGGGGTTTTATAAAATCACTGACAGTCTTAAGAATGTGATGCAATTACTGAAAGATGATGGTCATAGTTACATTATCTTGCCGTTTTATACTGACGTAAAGAGTGTAATATATGAATGAAACTTGTTTGCTTTGACTGAATTTAAATTTTATTTAGTTATTGTTAAATTAAAGCACGATAATATTCAGTTTGTCACAAACCCTACTACTTAACGACGTTTGAAACATAATACAGTTGACATGCTTTGCAGACCGAACGATTGCACTTCCTTACAGTTAGTAAAACAATTAGCGGATTGTTTTGAATGATTAGGTTTGACATATTCCTGAAAAATTGAAAAATAAGCAACTAAATAAATCAATACATTTCCTTTGCAAATAATACGCGAATGACAGAATCATTCAATACACGCATTTGGCGGTATAAACATTGATTTTTCTCATGATTCATAATTTTTGAGTGCTAATAAACTCATAGAATATGTTCCTTTTTGTTAGAAATATTTTGGAATTGTCAGGCTCAAGAAAACTTAGTTTCAGGCAAGTATTAACTCGCCTTTTCATTGCATGCTAACTACATTTATATTGTATGTAAGATATGAAATTTTTACTCTACACAAATGAAGGAAAACGGATATATTCTTCAAACTTTTCTGATAGAAAAATGTACATAGAACTTGTGTATTATTTATGAGTGTTACTTCCATGATGAAGTCGTAGGTGAATGATCGAAATATTAAGAAACGATCTATCAAAATAATCTAAATAAAAATTACAAGATTGTTTTTATGTAAATGATGATCTCTAAGTTTCAGCCTAGAGTATTGAAAACTGTATTCTAAAATATGTTTAAAAAATTGCTTAACGAAATGACAATCTGATTGTTCATTTACGAACACAAGCATACATAATAAACTTTATTTGTCTATAAAACGTTCTCGCGCAATCATGCTGAAAATCTCGACACAGAGGGGCGATTATACAAACAGACCAACGTACACTCGCACTGATCAAAGAATGGAAAGTACATGCGCAACACGCCCTGGTGGATGCAGCGAGGGCTGAGCTTAGATGGGGGTAATAACCAACAGAAGGAAATGTACAGGAAACCTAATTTACTCTAATCTTGCCTAATGTTCATTATTGAAGAACATAATTATCGCACGATGAAAAATGCATTTGCCACATTTTGTGAGCCAGTCTATTGATACCTTTACAGAAATGATGTGAAAACATTAAACAATGGATCTCAAACAAAGGCAGGAGAGTGAAAAGCATATTTAACGTCAAACATGTATTTCGACTCTATGGTCTTAAAGTAAGTAATAGAAAAGAGGAAAAACCAACAAGTTTTGTAAAATTCAACAACTAATTTATTTCCCTAGAATACAAAATGAAAATGTAAAAAGAAATTACAGTACTGCAAATTAGAACCCAAGTAGTCCAAAAGTTCCATCACCAGTCCTAATAAATAAAGTTCTTATTAAAATGTAGTGGTGTTCGAAAGATCCAGCGCTGAAGGAGTTGCTTTGTCCGTAGTCTTGAATGTACTAGTGTACAGGTATCCTGAAGTGTAATGATGTACTAACAATCTTCCAGTTAAACACAATAATATAATCCAAGACTTCCTTGCCAGAATTCACTATAATTTCAAACTAATGTTTTAGTCCAAGAATATTATTTAAGAGCACTTTGTTGTTCCAGTGAATGATAGTTTGATTAAATAAATAAATCCAAATGAAATACTGAACACAAAATATCGACTGATTTCTGCTTCAGATGTTATCGCATGAATGAGTAATTTCTCAAGTAAACAAGATTATAAAGCCTTCTACTTACCTAGGTCACAATTTGCGTATCCTGGAAATATTATGACTTAATGGAATTTTCCATTCTAGAAGATTCTGAGTTTGTCAACAAGATAACATATGTTACTAAAATTACAGCAATTATGTGGCAAGCATTAGGTAAGCCAGGAATCTCTATGCGGAATACCAATTTCCTAGACCCAGACCCAAAGAAATATGTCTAGTTCTATTGATAATAATCCTAATTTTTAACCCCAACTACTAGAGAAAATGTTAGCCATGCATTATTTGTTTACAAAATAAAAACAACATCAGTGTATCTAGTCAGGAACACAGTGAAAATGACTTTGGACAAGGTCAAGTCCACAATACACTTATATTAATATTTAATCATGGAGGGGAAAAGGACTAACAAATAAAACAAATTAAATATACATAACACATGCACTTTGCGATGAAAAAAACGTTTAATTCATTCTATTATAAAGAACACAATTTAGATATCTATATTGTTCGGTAGAGATTAATAATCATGTTTGAGAAAACAAAAAGAAAATCAGAAAGGAAACAAAAAACATAAACAAAACAAAATTTAACTGACAAGAATCATACACACCGATTTTAAATTTATTCAATGCTTAAAATTTCCTGTATCAGGGCCTGAACCTTTGTTGGTGTGATTTGTCGTATAGGGTGAAGCGACATAATAATGTGATGCTGTTGAAGAAATAGAATGGATAATATTGCTTAGTTTAGGCGTTGGCAAAAAAGATTTATTATGACTCAGGCCATCATCAAAATGGTCACATGCAGAATTATAATTTTACTTTCTTGAATCATTAAACATGTACATCTGCTGTAGCAAGCAACACAAACTGTGATAATTTACTAGATAGTAGGTCTGTAACAGGAAGATCTGGGTTGGGGCAAGACTGTGTCAAGGACATTCAAAGCAATTCCTTGAATTCAACGTTAACAAAAATATGATTGAAGAAATGAATAACTAATAGATTTACCAGAATGATGCATACCGAGTTAAACAACTGATCCTAACGCCAACTAATCATAACATATAATTTAAACTAGTATTCAACGAGAATTAATGAATGGAAATTAGAAACAAATATGATTGACTTAAGGATCTATCTCCATGGATACTGATCAGACATTAATAAACCCTAAATAGTGTTGCATCTACCACCTAATGTATCAAAATATGGATTTACACAGCTATGAACCAGTTATGATTATTCACCATGGGTGAATAATGAACACATTTTGGATGTTAACTCAGTTATACTGATAAATTCAAAACCAGAACACATAACTCGTAGCGTCCAGTTGATGGTCACTAAGTATATTTTATGCCACTGCTCTGTGGAATGACCAAGGAGCCACCGCACATGGCCTGCCCCTCCTAGTGTGCCGAAGGATCCTTCAACATCTCCCTTGTTCGCTGCAGAACCCAATGGTTCATGTGATTTGTTACCTCACGAAGATAAATCCACTATCTCTCTCCGAAACATCGTCAACCTTAAATAAGACTTGTTCAATATGATTGGTATGTTTGAGCTTTGAATATTTAATATTAAAATGAAGTAAGCAGAGCTGCTAATTTTTGTACCACATAAACTCAACTTTTCAGTTGTATCATTCATGTACTCAGAGAAAGTTATGAACTTTGAATGATTTTGGCAAAGAAAAGCTGATGAAAGTCGAATGAAACAATGAATCTCAAACAAAAGCAGGAAATGATATAGGATCCTTAACATCAAAGAGGATAATGGTTTTCTTGCTTTTCACTATTATGTTGCTCCCTGGTACTGATACATAAACGACAAATTTCCCCACAGTATGATTTTCTTGTGCATCTTTCGTTAGTCCCCTGTCAGATTTCGAATTTTTCATGTCTGTTTCCCAGAGACGAGAAAAGGTTACTAGTGTGATATCAATTATTCTTTATGTTGCTGTTTTTGTTATTAGTTTACATAAACTTGTGGACACCCCGTAAACTGCAGTGTCCATACATTTAACTAATTCATCTGTCATTATAGCTTAATTAGCTTTAACTGGGGACCTTGATGGATAAGTTGGCTTAGCTTAGCTTTAACTGTGGAATTGATGGGTAAACTGGCTTAGCTTTAAATTTAGACTCTGATGAGTAAGTTGTCTTAGGGTAATTGTGTACCTTGATGGCTAAGCTGGTTTAGATGTAAATGAAAGCTGATCGCTAAGCTGGCTTAGCTTTAACCGTGGACTTTGATGGGTAAGGTGATTTAGCTTGAAGTATGGACATTGATGGGTAAGCTAGTTTAGCGTCAACTGTCGACCTTGTTGGTTAAGCTGGCGTAGCTTTACTGTGGGTATTGATGGGTAACCTGGCTTAGCTTCTCCTGTTTACCTTGATCACTAAGCTGGATGAGCTTTTAGCTTTACCCTTGGACCTTGATAAGTAAGCTGGTTTAGCTTTAACTGTGGACCTTGATCGCTAAGTGGGCTAAGTGTTATCTGTCGACCTTGATAGATAAGGTGTCGTAGCTTTAACTGCCAGCATGACTGTGAATCGTAATACCTTTGTTGATCGTTTGATAACAATTTGTTTCTATTGGTGTTAGTAGTCTTCGTTTGGTGCGTTTTAACGTGTTGAATACTTTTAAATGTAGTTTCCATCAATTTGCTAACTTGGCTGAATTTTAGCGACCATGTCTGCTTGATTTTCAGATGTGGCTAATTGTTTTGCTAGCGCCATTTAATTTTCTGCTGCCTGCTAGGATTCTTATCCTACCTAAATCTTTTCCATATATTTTTTCATTGTTATTTTGTACAAAACGTGATTCTATGTGTATGATACCCGAACAACTGACCAGAATACGCCTTACCAAATCTTATGTAGATAGAACATGTACAATGAAAACTAGCGATACGTTAATATGAGAACTGAATATGATCATAAATAATAGTTCTAATTATATGTGGATACACTAATGGTTTATATGGAAACTAGAAAGCAATAATCGAGGTAGAGTTAAATTTAGTTGATGCTGAAACATTTCAGTAGCTAATGTTCGACTTTAGATAAATCAAAAAATGTAAATGATATTTGACTAATTAAAACTAGTGAAAGAAAATGACACAAGTAAGAAGGACAATAGCGTAATATATAATAGAACAGAATTGTAATATTATCAACAATATGTGTTATAATACTTTAAATGGATAACTAAACCGTAAGATACTCTGATTTTACATATGGCACTTTGAAAATAAATTGCAGATAAAAGGATAAATATCCTCAGTACTGTTGAATTTTGGAAACAAAGCACATTAAGTTTTAAATATTTTATTACATCTGTAGGAAATGGACCTATCTAGATTAGAAAGGTATTACACTTTCACAAACACTAGTTATGTTTGCACATGCAAGGAAAATAGTCATCCCGCTGAATAGAACAGATCGATAGAGGCAAAAGTAGGCAAAACAAACAAACAAAAGCAAAAGCAAAACGAAATAAGACACTCTAGAAGTTATTTAAGTTCCACCCAACTTTAAATAATACATTTTTCGCACTTGATGACACCAGACATAGCATACATATTACGTGATTAACGTTAGAACAAATTTTCTGAACAAAAGAAAATGTGGTGCTTCGCTGCATATTTGGAGACGTACAAAAAGCGGGACAGAGACTGAAGCTACCCCAATGAACAGTCTAAAAAAAAGCAGATGTTAAAAAAAGAATCAAGTTGGTGTATGTTCAAATATAGATTCTGTATTGTATATGAAGTATTTATATTCTTTCTATATGCATGGAAAGTCCTGACACAGAACATTGAATTACACCATGCCTTCTTCTGTTCGGCTCTACAAAAAGGAACAAATAGGAATGTAACAAAGTGTTTACATAAAAAAAAATCATTGATAAAAAGCAAGTTTCTGAATTTTAACGGCATTGATGAATATATGCTTTAAAATGATACATTTAAATGATTGTTGGAACAAGCTGGTGCTTTAGCAAGTAAATGTCCGCTATTATCATAATGTTTGAAGGTAGAATATTTTAAGATAACCAGAAAAACTATTTATTCATTCATGATGCAACATCTTCAAAATAGTAATTAAAGTATTGTGTCACATGTGCTTGATTTGTGTACTTATGATTTAGATCTGCTCAAAAATAGAGCACTATGTGGTCAAATCACATTTGTTGGCCTTCAAAATCCAGTTAATGTGTAAAACATTTATTACGATTGAATACTGTATTGAGCGGTTGTACTTTTTCGCATGCAACATGAACGATTGCACATTTATTAAAAGATCTAATCCTGTTAGTCGAATTTTGTATCGAATATAGATAGAAAATTAAAAAATAAATATTCGATACATATACACAGCTGCATAGTGTTTTGAGCCGAGAAGGCGGAAAGAATTAGGTTGACATTGCTTAGGAACACACTAAGACTTTTAGAGAGACCGATACATATTCATATGCCATGTTAAATGAGTTCTTTTTCTTGACTCAAAAGAATTAATGATTGCAATGTTGTATTTATTTGTGCTTATCGATCCTTTGCGTTTTGCAAATATTTTTGCTTGACATTTCAAACTGACATGAATATAAATAATTATTTTAATTTGGATCATCTGAGAATATTGACAGCACAATAAGTTCAGTCCTGATGTGCATTAAGGAAACGCGGATTAAACATCGAAGTCTCAATCAGAGATTAAATGGGTATGCAATGTATAAATACATGCACATTATTTATTTCATTTTCTATTATATTGTTATCGTTTTATATTTTAAATTAATATTTAGATTACATGTATATTGAGACCATGGATTTTGTGTGGTCCAAAAATGTTAAAGTTGACAGATTTTACTGGTACTTTAATTTTTTATTATTTTCTAAATAGAGTTGTTCATCCTTTCATCAATTTTCTGTATTAAAACTGTGCAGAGTGTATGAACGCCTATTACCAGTAAAATCTATTCTACTCAAGTCACAAATTCCTGAATATAGGTGAGTACAAATAAGGTATATAGGTATTGCAGATCCCTCCGATGCCCTTTTGACAAAATTAGGTTCAAGTACATCATTTTCAATAGCCCACCGGAGTTCGTTATAAATCGAGATTCCTTTCTACTTAGGAAAACAGTGGCAAGATCTGATTCATGGATTATGTACCTATCGTAAAGACTTAGTAGGCTGGTTTAAGAATTTGAATAGTTAGGCATCTTTCCCGTTTATATATCAAATACTTCCTTCAGTACGTCCGTCGGGGATGGTTGTATTCTATAACTAAGTTCCTTTAATAATTCTAAAATCGAATACCAGTTAAGTCAGTTTAGCTATGTATCTAAGAATGAACAATGAGAAAGGAAACGACTGGTCTCAAACTACATTGTAAGACAGGATCACTAATATGATGATGATGCAGCTGATACAGTTCTTTATTCAAGCAGAATGCCGCCTGACTAGTACTAATAATAGAACATACAACAATGACAATTCTATCATGAACTTCCAAGTATCGTCTGTCATCGTGATCTTCAATTTAACTGTACCATCAATTAGTACACGTATGATACAATTATATACATCAAAATCTGATGGTATGAATGGAATAATTGCTAAATAGGTGGATATAATTGGTTGTTTTGATATATCTTATGCAATGTAGGAAGCAAATAGATTGTTTTTTTTGTGTTGAAGATTATAAAAAAGAACATGGTTTTTAGTTTACCACTTGAATGTTATGGTAGATCTGTTATATACCTAAATGATGTTCTCTGGTCGTAAAGAACGGTACATATTGTTTCCTTGATTTTCATATGGATGAAGCTTTTCATAGACGTTTACAGGATGCGCTGAAAAGTAAAGTAACGCCATTAAAGTAACCCCTTTGAGTCAATCTATGCCTCGGTATATACAAAGAAAATGATTTTACTGTTTACTCAAGCATGTGACTTTTGAATGACTCTAAGCTAATCCTTGCTTTGCTAGTTACAGAAATTCAATTAAATTATGCTGATGAATATGCTCATACATTTTGTTTTAGTACAAGCCGTAGATAGATAAAAAACTCACACGTACATATACACACTCACGCAAACGGATATAACGAGAAAAGTCGAGAAATATCGTTAGTTTAATTATATGTTTGAGATCAGGAATTAGTAGAAAAAGATTGTAGCTGGTATTTAATTTAAAATATGTTCTGGTTCCTTCCGATTGGGTATATTACGGCAATTATTTCGCTTAAATAAAAATTATACCTACTTGTAAGTATTATGATATTGTACAATAATAGAAAACCAATCAATATATATATATATATATATATATATATATATATATATATATATATATATATATATATATATATATATATATATATATATATATAAGAGTGAGAGAGAGAGAGAGTATGAGGAGGGAGAGAGAATTCCAAAGAATTACAAATAGGTTCTGAGTATGCAGTCATTTCCATCTGGGAGCTACGCGGTTCCTCGTATATCCTTTCATCATTATCGTCGCTTTGGAGAGCTGAATTAAATGCTGGGCCCACCTTTAGGTCTGGATCAGAGCCGATGCAGATCAAAGGAAATGGAATGTATTCTATGTTTTCAGTCGCAACAGAGATAAATCTTATTGTCATGTTTGTTTTTAAAACATTTTGAATTCAATGATAGGTGCCATATGCTTAGATAACATGTAATCAGACTCTGAAAGTAGTATAACCCTAAATGTATGATAGTAAGGAAGCACTACAGACATTCTGACTGCGATTGGTATTTACAATTTAATATAAAGCCATGTATTAAAAGGTGCTGACTACGGATTAATTCAGTATTAGTTCCTAAACACATATGATCCAAAATTGTACTACATGTACTCTCAAGCCAAGAGAGTTGCCATTTATAGCTCAATTGTGGCAATCGATTATTTAACATAGCAAGCAATTTAAACCAATGTTTGATAGGTTTGTCAATATATACAGATTTAAGAGAGTTACGGGGAAGATATAGCCTCAACTCATTGTTTTTATATAAAAACTAATAGGAAATATTATTCTGAGGCTTTGCAATTTCGGTCCTTATGATAGCACATCCTGCTTATTTACTCCGACGAAATACAAACGCTAAATTTTCTGCTTGCTTTAAAACGAAAAATTATATCAAGGTAAATGGCGTGATAGTTACATATCAGTTTTATCTAATCCTTTGTGATACAATAGTTACAAGCCTTAAATACAAGAGTTTTATGTCTTGTTTTATACTTTTAACTATGAAATTTGCTTTTTAAGTTCATTGATATTTTTAACGTATTAATTAATTATAGAAATTTTATTGCTATACTCCTTTACCCATACGTCAATATTCGAACGCCTGATGCTTTATAATTATATGTTTGTGACCTTTTACTTGTTCATTCATTTTAGGGTATCTACTTATGTGTACCGCTTTTTTCCTCGTGCCTCATTAAAGATAATTGTAGTTCTTTTTTGGAATGATATTATAAATATCACGGTTATGTATTTTTTTTTGGTTTATGAAACTAGTTCTTGTTCCCATCAGAAGGTTTATAATCTACAAAGGCTTGATTTTATATCATTCTTATCATTTGATAAACAATCAGTTTAGTACATGGACAAACAAGCACCATGATATATTCCGATATATTTTTAAATTAATCTTACTAACTGATTTCTTTCTCTTTTGTTCTTTTTGGTGCAATATATCGACCAGTACATTGATGACTACCATGTGACTAAGTAATTGTTGCTAAAATAAATGCAATATATCGACGAGTACATTGATGACTACCTTGTGACTAAGTAATTGTTGCTAAAATAAATGCAATATATCGACGAGTACATTGATGACTACCTTGTGACTAAGTAATTGTTGCTATAAATGCAATAATCGACTAGTAAATGACTAATATATCGAGTAGTACATTGATGACTACCTTGTGACTAAGTAATTGTTGCTAAAATAAATGCAATATATCGAGTAGTACATTGATGACTACCTTGTGACTAAGTAATTGTAGCTAAAATAAATGACTCTGAAGAAAACTGTTCAATATTTTCGCATTCAAAAGTTAATCAAGGTTATTTTACTGACGGTGGAATAAAACAGATTATACGAGCTTTTAATTCACCTGAAGACATTAGCGGGTAGGCATATAGATTTGAGCTTTACTAGTTTAAAGCATGCTGAATCAATGTAAGATCTGATAAATCTTGAGACACATTATTTATCTATAAGAAGGTATAAAACAATTCCAATTTCCTCGGAGATATGCTTTGATACCAATGAATTACTGAATTAATCTATTATAAGTTGATTCCAGATTACCTATATTGACTCGCAGAAATATCACATATGTAGGTTTCGGATTAAAGACTTTCGTTCATGCCGTCAAAATTATGTGATGAGTAATCCAGGAAAATGCGTAAAAGAAATTCATGGGAATATTTCCTTTTTACGTTTCTCTCAAGGGACAAACACTTGAATTGGACACGTAGCCAACGTTCGATACTACCTTTCCTTTGTCGAAGCTTATGCCCTCCAATGATTGCCAGGCAAGAGGCCACAAGTACGACCACCGATGTAGAGACTAGAAACCATATTGCCGTCCCTGCAAGGGAATAAATGTGTTCTGCAGTTGGTGAAAGGTATATAGGAATATATACATAACTACTGACTGAGATACCTACCTACGTAATAAATACATACAGATAGATAGACACATAGGGAGATAGCTTAATAGAATCAAAAGGATTAGTAATATAAGTAAATATTTACAGATGCTTTTATGGGTGATGCAGCTCATCTTGTCTATACATACAAGTCATGAATACATCAAAGAATGAAAATCTGGCTAGAAAATAAAATGCCAGTGTATTTCTTAAAAGAAGTGCTGTTTGGATATATAAAATATATTCATTTAATTCCATTATAAATAATACAAAACACATTCTGCCATTGGAGGTGGCAATAATTATCATCTTTGGAAATAAAATAAAAGAAACAATACTAAAACGGTATATTTAACACAAATTAATTTTTATTTTATTTATTTCTTTATTTCTTTATTTATCTCAAATGCATTGCGGGAGTGAATCATTTATCTTTAGCAGTTCTTAAAATTTTCTTCCTTCTGGGTTGAGGACTCAGGGCAATATTTACCTGATATGTTGCTATCTTTTAAAGGAAAAGGAAGAAAATGAATCGAATAATAGGGCAGGACATGCCCTCTATTGCAGTACGTCTTTTAGGATCAAAGGTTTAATGACCCTTTGTTAGAGTTGTTTGTAAATTGAAACTACGTAACATAGCGCATTTCTTCATGATTAATGAAAAGAGAGTAAACTACCTGATTTTTTTTACTAATAAAATTAATAAAATATAATTCGAAATGTATAACACTTTCCATGAGATGTCATACAGCAGAACTCAGAGAGAGAGAGAGAGAGAGAGAGAGAGAGAGAGAGAGAGAGAGAGAGAGAGAGAGATTATCATTGATATGATAACTAAGGTAAGTTTAATAATACTGGCAATATTTAAGATTAAATTATTCCCAATTTTGACAATCGTTTCCCGGATAGGAGCGATTTCCTCCGAACTTGCTGAGTAACCAACCGTTTTCAACAGTCCGAAACGTATGGAGGCCCCATGACCACGTTTTCAGTAAACGTTCTGAGCACATAGGCAAAATTTCAGACCGAAAAAACTCCAAAGTCAAAATCTTTCTGATCAACTTTTGCAAGCGGTATCATTTAGTTTATATGCTTGTGAGACTTCTAAAAGTTAATTCTTGGTCTTATCTTTAGAAAGCATATAATCACGAAATCAATCAAACAAAAAAATTATGTCTGAAATAAATTATCGTCCGCGAGACTATTGAAAATTGCAGGAGTTGATTTTACAACACGTAGATTATGAGTTCGAGGCCCGACGTTGCTATTGCCATGTGTTCTCCAAGTAATGCTATGGTTTCGATTACTACGGTCTTCCTAAGAGTACCATCATCCCACAGGGTTGATCTAGAATGAACTGACGTTCCATGATAAGGAAATCCTGTGTCCTTTATGCCATGAAAGCAGTAATAATCTCAATTATTGAACCATTCTTAGGCTGAGAAATTTGTAATCTTAAAATTTTATATCCAGGCATTTTTATGATCCTAGTATAACCGTATAAGCATGCAAAGATATTCAGCTATTTTCAAAATGATTTTACAAAAATAATACTATTCCTTTGCAAGATTAATTTGCTGAAGTCAGTCACGGCTTAAAGTACGTAAGTGGACTATGCGTGATTCAGTGAATTTGCAAGAAATATTTACCTGAAATGACAACAGATATGGAATCTACAAGAAACCCCTGGTCATCCCAGGCAGTAAAGGCACTCTTGTCAGACCATCTTAATTCTCTTAAGGTGAGATTAAAGTTAATATCAAATTCAAATTATTCCTAGTATCAGAAAATTTTTACAGATGCTGTTTTGGGTGGTGCATCGAAATTTGTTTTTACATATAAGTCATGAACGTATTGAAGAATAAAAATGTGGCTACACGCTATAATGGCAGAGTACTATATAATATAAGTGCTATTTGGATATATAAAATCTACTCATTTAATTCCATTACATTTAATACAAAATACATTATGTCATTGGATTTGGAGGCACATTATCATGCTTGAAATTAAGAAAGAAGAAAATACTAAACGGTACATTTAACAGAAACTTTTATTTATTTCTTTAGTTATCTTAAAATGCATAGCTGGAAAGGACCATTCAGCTCTTTCATTTATCTTTCTCTATCAGTTCTTACCATTTTCTTTCTTAGGGCTTGAGGAATCAGGTCTAGATGTACCTTGCGTACTTGATATGTTGCTGTCTTTTAAAGATAAAGAAAGAAAAATGAATCGAATTGTCGGGTAGGATTCAGATGAACTCCTGTTCGATCCTAACTCACGTCATCGCATATAATTGCATGCAGAAAAGAGTTGTAATTATCTCAGTGTTTAAATTTAACAGAACATTAAATGTCTATTATATGTACCCTCGTACTAGAATAGCAAAAATTTATCACTCGACAAGTCCTTTATCCCAGTCCGTCTTTTAGAATTGAAGGATTAAAGAAAGAAAAATGAATCGAATTGTCGGGTAGGATTGAGACGAACTCCTGGTCGATCAAATTATTCCTAGTATAAGCAAAGTTTTACAGATTCTGTTTTGGGTGGTGCAGCTGAATTTGTTTATACATATAAGTCATGAACGTATTAAAGGATAAAAATGTGGCTACACGCTATAATGGCAGTGTATTATATAAGTGCTATTTGGAGATATGAATTCTACTCATTTAATTCCATTACATTAAATACAAAACTCATTATGTCATTGGATTTGGAGGTACATTATCATGTTTGAAAGTAAGGAAGAAGAAAATACTAAACGGTAAATATAACATAAACTTTTATTTATTTCTTTATTTATCTTAGTGCATAGCTGGAAGGAATCATTCAGCTCTTTCATTTATCTTTGCCTATCAGTTCTTACCATTTTCTTCCTTAGGGCTTGAGGAATCAGGACTAGATGTACCTTGCATACTTGATATGTTGTTGCCTTCTTAGATTAAGAAAGAAAAATGAATCGAATTGTCTGGTAGGATTCAGATGAACTCCTGTTCGATCCTAACTCACGTCATCGCATTTACTTGCATGCAGAAAAGTGTTGTAATTATCTCAATGATTAAATTTAACAGAACATTAAATGTCTATTATATGTACCCTCGTACTAGAATAGCAATAATTTATCGCACGACAAGTCCTTTATCCCAGTCAGTCTTTTAGAACTGAAGGATTAACGACCCATTGTTACAGTTGCTTGTAAATTAAAACTGGATAACATCTCCATAGCGCATGCATGATTAATGGAAATACAGAATACTGCATACAAATGCTAACGTTATGTACACTAACAGTGAAAATAGTAGAACAAACTAGAGTTAATGGTTCGCAATATGCTCAGATAAATATACCCCCTCCTCCCCTGCATCCCGTCCAACTCCCTAATGTAGCTGAATCTATACTAAAAAAGGACGTCCCAGTATGGAAAAACCCTGTGCCCTTTATGCCATGAAAGCAGCATTAAGCACAATTTATTGAATCATTCTTAAGCTGAGAAATTTAATAATCTCCATATTCTATAACCATGCAAATTTATGCTCATAATTTAACCGTGTAGGCATGCAAAGACATTCAACTATTTTCAAAATGATTTTTCAAATAATACTATTCCACTGAAAGATTAATTTCGTAAATTCAGTAACAGCTAAAAATGTTTAATCAGATTATGCGTTTTTCAATGAATTAGCAAGAAATATTTACCTGAAATGCCAACAAAAATGAAATCTAAAAGAAACCCCTGGTCATCCCATGCAGTAAAGGGGCCCTTGTCTGACCATCTTAGTTCTCTTAAACTGAGATTAAAGTTCGTATCATTTAACACACAGCTGTCAATGTGATCCATAAAGTGTTTTGAAACATCGGTATATGTACAGTTCTTACGTGACACATCATAGATTATATAATTAGCCTTATCGAAAGCATGACTCCTGGCAATTTTAATTGAAGATGTGTTGGTGTTATTACACATGAAGGGCAGGATCATCGGTTTATCAACTTGTCCATTTAATATGCGACCTAGAAAAATAATGAAATAAAATAGCGTTATAATAAGGAAAACGTAACCGAACTTCAGTGCTAGTATTAATTAAATAGTCACAGAATATCGGTTAATAAATCTGTCCCCATTCTTTCGACAATAAATTTAATTTTCTTTAATTTAGGTTTTTGCATGCAGAATTGATAAAACCATCAATGATTTCCGAGGATGCAGAGGCAATATGGTCTGTTGGAAGACACCAAATCGTTCTTGGTTTCAGTTCCGCCCTAACCAGTAATGTTTGCGTTTTTTGAGTTGAGCACTTATAGGTGGGGTCAGTCTTCCCAGCTGTAAACTGGTAATAGCATCCGTTGGGCAGTTAACATTTCTGGATTAAGTCAATTCTGCTGGGTATTTAGCTTTGCTGTATAATGTCGTCCCAGCCGTAGATGGATACCAGCATCAGCTGGGCCATTAGCTTTGCTGTGTCCTTTCATTTCAGTTGTAGGTACCATAATCCGCATGGAAGTTTACTTTGCTGTACTGAATCGTTCCAGCTGTAGACTCGTACCAGCATCCATTTTACTTTTAACCCGGCTGGATCCAGTCGACGCAGCTGTAAAGGGATATCATCATTAGCTGGGCAGTTACATGTGCTAGATTCAGCCCTCCCATCTCTAAATGGATACCATCATATGCTGGTTAGGTAACATTTCTGTACCTTGTCGTTCCAGTTATAAATGGTTAGTATTATCTTGTAGGCTTTTACATATTCGGGATTGGCGTCACGTTTAGTTTAAGTTGAGCACTCATATTTGTTACACTCCACGGAACCTGTGATACGTTCCTGCCGTATGGGGTATAAAAAGGGAATTGTATAACCATAACATCGAAAACTCTCATGTGGGTAAGATAGATGCTGGGTTTGCTTACGGTAAAAGTATTTTTAAAAAGATGCGACTCGTGCATCAAGAGAATGAACAACAATATATGTTACACTAACATCGTTGACACTCCTTTTCAAAAAGAAAACAGTATATCCAGGAAGAAACGAACAAACTTAATCGTGACCTTAATCGTGGTCCAATCATATTAGGGCTTATCCTGAAATACTCTATGGATAGTATCGTTTTCAAACTTTTTGACACGTTTTGATACACAATGAGACTGAGTCAATTTTGTAAATTTGTTGAAAAAAATTGATATATGATATATAGTCGTCATGCAATGACTTTAGGTTTGAAAACTCCACCGTTTAAAATGGAAACTTTGATCAAGACGATAATGTTATCATAGCGGCAAACTTCTTTGGTGACTCTCCTAAATTATTTCGATATCAAGTATATCTAGATGAAAGAAGCTTGAAGAGTCGTCAAAGAAAAATGTTTATTACACAAATTGCAGACATGATTTGGAAGCCATGGTGATTAGTTAATGAGCTGTTAAGTAAGAATTGTCAAGGCCGACTGACAATTGTTGAGATGGGACTGTATTTATCCAAACATCTTCCAATCAAAAACACTACAAAACATACATGCAGTATTTATGCTTGCATACAAGAATCTTGGTTCAATTAATTTTCTCAGTATTAGGCGACGGTGAACAGAATACATACGTGTGACAAGAATACTACGTTTTCCTTTCTGCCGGGAACCTTCGAAAACTGTGTAATTTCCACTGTCCATAAACTTGACATTTAATAAGATAAAACTGAGATTGCCACTGACCATTTTTATATTGTTTATTCTGCCAGTGTAATTTTTACTAATCTGTTTAACATTGTTTGTATCTGGGCTATAGAGGATCACATGAGTGTAATGTAGATTATTGGTAAAACCATGGAAGTATATATCCAAACTCTTGTTTTCATCTGTTGGAAGATTTTCGATGATCACAGTTGCATTATCTCCATGATTGTATATCCTCGGTTTCGAATCTGCTGGAATAAATAATACTTCTTTAAAATAAACTTTAAAAGTGAAGATAGCATTCCGCTACATTTCTTGAAATTCGAAGTAATCTAATTTTGCACGTACGCGAGTAAGTAATCGCTCAGTTACATCGATTCATCTATACTTACAATGATAGATCCATCAATCCATCCATTGATCCATGCATTCATACCAATTATAAATGTTATCGATGTAGAAGCATGATTTCTGTATTGTTTGAAATGTATATGTTTTTTATTTTATCTGCACATATTCTGTATAAATGTTTGCTGTTCTTTCAAACTTCTAGCTGTGTAACGTTCAGACATGTTACGCAGTCATGGTCATTTGCACAATTTTAATTCATACGCATGTTATCGTAAATGAGTGAAGCCAAGGTATCATGAAATTGCAAAATATTTAGCAACTTCACGGAATTCCTGATTCACTTAAGGCTTCATGAATCCTTTGAAATGTATATGAATTTCAGGTAATTACTGAAATGTGAGAGTAAAAATAACATTAGCTTTCTGGTGGTTATTCCGGTAAATGTGGTATCTGAATAGAAAGTGAGTGTGTTGAAAACATAATTAATTTTGTTTGGTGGCTTCATGCTAAGTAAATTAGAAAAGGGAAAATGTCCTATCAAACTTACTTGTTCGGAAGGACATATACTTCCGTGATCACATCTAACTCAGGTTGTCATTTAGCGAATACCAAGTTTTGGTTGTGAGAAACGTACATTCTTATGTGTTTACATCAGTGTAGTGAAATTAGTATGACATTGAAAGCTTTTATCTCTCACAACTAGACATAGTATTAAAAGCAGTAGGAAAATAAACACACTGATAATAATTTATTAACGAGTTTTTATGTATATTCTTGTTATTACTGTGTAGTGATGGCTTCCCTCTAGTTTGGAACTTTATTATGTCTAGAAAATTTAAAATTACGTGATGTCTATGCAGTCTACATTAATGTTTAGAGTATAACTAAAAATTGATTATCAGGTTAGTTGTCTGGATATTAGTTGGTTATTAGGCTAGTTGTCAGGGTATTATCTGGTAATAAGGTTAGATGTCAAGGTATTACCTGGTTATAAGGCTAGATGTCAGGGTATTACCTGGTTATAAGGCTAGATGTTTAGTTCTTACTTGGTTATAGGGCCAGTTGCCTAGTAATTACTTTATTATAAGGCTAGGTGACTAGTTACTATTCTATTTCCTACCCTTTTGTCAGAACAAGGTCTGGATTAATTTTCAGTAGTTTCTTTAAATTTACTGAAAGCCTCAGAGAACAAGAAAAGCTGAATACCAAACAACGTGGAATTCAACAATATCTAACAGTACTAACATTTTTATTTCCATGCAGCTTTTCTGTGCATGGAGGTTTTTTTTTTTTTTAAAACATAATTAATAATAATAATAATAATAATAATAATAATAATAATAATGATATTAAGAATAAGAATAATACAGCCTTTTTGTGCAAGGATAATCATTTTTAAAGTAATAATAATAATAATAATAATAATAATAATAATAATAATTGGATTAAATGAAAATACTAGTCATTTTACGGAAAAGCATGTCAAATTATGTGGCATAACCTCAGGAATCAAGACGTCGTCTTCTAACCGCATGGATTCATTGTGAGAAAAATAATCAATTTATAAGAAACATAATAAAACAACCACGAACCCACCCTAAACTTCAAGAAACCACGTCATCATTTTTCAACTTCAAGGCCCTAATAAATCATAATACTTTCATGTATATTTACTTGGCATTGTGATTAGTTATTTTGTTTCGAATTTTTTAAATTTCATTCTATACTATTGTAAGGTAACATTGCATGTTGGACATAACTTTGTCCAGAATCAAGTTTATTTCCTGCTTGACCTGAGGTCTAGAAGAGGACTATATAATCTTGTGACTGGAAAGAATATCCATTCGTTCTAGATCTAATAGAATCAAATTGTAATATTGTTGTGTCCAATACTTGATTTGTGCTGGAATTTATTTCTTCAAAATGTTCAAGTGAATTTACTCTAGAAATAAACAATGCTCATAAAAAAATAATATCATTGGACAGTGACATTCACTTGGATTTATAGTGAATTCAAACCTGGACATAATTTGGATTTCTATTAAAGTTTATTCAGATCTTTAAATTTATTACGACTTGCGTCTGGAACACTGTTATTATTTTGGGATTTAATACCGTAAGTGTTTTAGTTGTCACTTTGTATTCTAATTAAATAAATTATCTGTTGAATTGTACAAAGCTTGTTGTTTTTCACTATTTTTTTAGAGAATAGACTCGTAACAATACACTTTCCTAATTTCCTAATCCTTTAAGTATTTATTGAAAACTATCCATAAAATACTTCATGATGTCACATTCCACCTTATCACTAGTTTGTTGTGTACACTTTATTTCCAGGAATGCAAAAATCAGTCGATACTTCTGGTAGAGATTATACTATTATACTAAGTACAACATACAGAATAATTCTTGAACCCCATTTATTTCAAGTTGCACAACATTCAAATGTTTTTTTTTATTTTTAATGAAAAGTGACTATATGTCAATTTGTAGAGGAATATTTTCAAGCCAGGCGATTGACAATAAACTATGGTCAGTCACCATATTTATAGTAAATAACCAGCTAAATTCTACATGATAATTTCCATTTAAGGTCTAGATCATTTCATACCATGAACATTTAATGCAGCAGTAACAGTGATGTCTTCTCCATATTTTGTAAATTTAACAGTTTCGTTAAAGATTAGAAACTTGACTTACCATTTGTTTGACCTATTTCAAACACCACCAGAAAAACGCATATCGTGGTTACAGTTTCCATTATTATGCAAACAGCTATGGACCCCAAAAAAGTGTTTCAAAGTATTAAATTGTGTTGAAGAATCTCAAAGAGAGGTCTGTCCTGTTGTATTGCAGTCAAACTTTGGGATTGTTACAATCCACACGCCTAATAAAATACCGAGACACACAAACTCAGTTCCTCCCCAGGATCACAGGTTGTAAATATATAAAAATATCACCGATGTTAACGAAATGATATCAGACAATTCGGTCGCTAACTCCGTTTCTTAGTAAGTGCAGACAATTAAAAACGAGGCGAGAGATGAATACTACAGAACAACACATCAGAACAATAACAAATGAAAATCTGAGGAAGCAGCGTGATCGAGACGTTTCGGAAGGGAGATAGTGATGATCAAGACGTTTCGGTAGGGAAGGCAACAAAGCGTCCAGGACATAAGGTGTAGAACATAACAAAGGACAACTACTGGAAAAAGTATGACATAATTTTATCGAAACTCAAATATACCAGTCACATGAACTAGGAGAATATGATTTAGTTACTGTTTCACTGCTTACTGTTGTAATACTACAAATCCCATGAGTTAACTCCATTACATTTTCCAAAAAGCAGTTAGGGGATATATCTGTGTGATCAATTATTATTTGTTCGAAAATAAATAAATAAGTAGATACATTCCATTCAAACAACAGGCACGTGAAATTGATTCAGGCAATCCCTATACGCTTTCGTTTTGTTGCATAATTTATAACGTGTGAGACTGGCAAATACCTCACAGATATATGTTTTATATACTTTGTCTTTCTTCAATAAACTTATTTTGAGACATGTATTTACTGGCATTTTTTTGTTTTATGCTTACTGTCTTTCCATGGTATATACGACACCAAATTTCTTTCCTACGCTAATTATCGAGAACTGATATATTCTTGAACAATTTCTGAGATATAAATATATAAAGAAGTTTTACATTATTTATAACAGTGTTATTTACTTCATGGAGATGTATGTGATCATTATGAAACTATAACCTTTATGTTTTAATGATACAAATGAAAGATACAATATTTTTTGGTAAATCGTGTGCCTCTCACTGCAACCAAAAGGATACCAGTCCAAAATATTTGAAAAATTATAAAATATAATTTTGGTGTCATGAAAATCAAGTTAGTTCATGAATAAATGGAAACATATATACTAAATTAAGTTTTTGAAACATTTATTTTGTGCAGTCATGCTAAACAAAAGTGGCTAAAGGCTAATACACGGACGAACATACCAACTGGCCAACATACGAACGTACGGAGGTAAGGGAAAGAATGGAAAGGACAAAACCATAGTTGTTAAGCTGCAAGCAGTGAGATGAGAAAATTTGCTGCAAGCAGTGAATGATGGGAATTTTTGTGGTTAACACTTTTTAACAGTAGGAAATGAAAATGAACCTTAGTCGATTACATTCTTCACTAAAGTATATTGTTATAGAACACAATTATCGCACAATGTCAGTAAAAATAATGCATTCACCAAGTCACGTGTTCCAGTCTACTGAAACAATTACATAGAGACAATTTACATTAAACAACGTTTTTGTTTTATATAAAAAATGCAACAAATGAAATAGAACATTTATCACAGAATCTGCTCTCTTGACAGGAAGACCCCACATTAATTTCATTGTATAATAAACAATGCAAACCAACTTAGAGTATGCCCCCGAAACTACGTCTCTCTATCCGTCAAACTCAACTCATCCACCAAAGAAAACCAAGGACAAAAAAGAAACAAGAAGAGAAAATTACAAAATGTTTACGTTTTATATAAATTAAATGGAACACTACAGCTATATATTTATTTCTTTTCGTTGCATTTATTTATGTATTTGCATCTCATTCACTTACTAATCTTATTTATTTATATTGGGACCACGGGTGGCCAAGTAAAGTAATCTTACTTCTGTTTGCATGGGATCGAATCTCTTGCTCTGGCAACGTGGGTGTGGGAGAAAGTTTGCCAGTATCTTCCCGTGGGTCGATGTTTCTTCATTGAGCGTCTCCAAGGTTCCTCCTCCACTATGTACTGAGAAATTGCGTTAAACCCACAAAACAAATAAAGTAATATATTTATTTCTCATACAGAGCTTCGTACAGAGCTTTATCAAAATTAAAAGAAACCTCACTAATTTTGATTTTTCTTTCACTAGTTACCATTGTATATATCAGAGTTTGAGAAATCATAAGTAAAATTTGCGGTAGATATTAAACTGACGTAACCGTTGGTGTTGAGCTTGGAGTTGTGTTTCTGGAACCGAAAAAACAGAAAAGGAAAGAAAAGAGGAATACGGAAGGGTTCAGTTCAAGGTATGAAAGATTTAATTTGCAGGTCACTTACATCTGTCCGCTGTCTCTGGCTTGGGTAATATCGGCATGCTAGAAAGTTTGACAGGAGCTTCCCAGTGAACGATGGTTATTCTGTACGCTTTTTCCGTACTCTTCCTCCACCCAACATACTGGCAGGGATGTATAGATGTGCTAAGAAATGGCATTAAACCCACATATCCAATTAAAAGTTGTTTATTTATTTCTAACGCAGAGCTGCAAGAAAATAATTTATTCTCCTCAACAATTTAAATGTTTCTTTCACTTGTTACCATTTTATATATCAGAGTTAAAAAATCATATATTGAATTTGCCATAGAAGAGAAAGTGACGTAATTAGGTGTTAGGCCTGATGTACTTTCTGAACTAAAGATCGGAAAAGGAAACAAAACAATAATACGGAAGGGTTCAGTCGAAGGTAAGAAAGATTTAATATACCAGAGGCGATTGTTACATTTGTAACACGGAGAAAAGTTGCAAAATTTATTTCATTCATTTTACTTTCTCGTTTTATTAAACGCATTTGCCTACTGTACATACTAATACAAGTGGCGACAATTCTGAACACAAAAAGTCATCTGTTGGAAGTGCGTCTTTCAAATTTATTTAAGGCGAAGGTTTCTTAAACGTTGGATGTAATTTTTTTGGTAAATCAAACACGTACCCCACCTTTCTCCCGCTGATATTTAACAATCATGAGAAGTTCATCAAGTTAAAAAGAACACATGAAACATATCTTGATTAACATTGTAAACTTTGAATCACATTTACACTGAAGACATAATGCGAAAAATATGCGCAAATTTATTTGTAGATATAAGTTTTTCGTACAAACACACAGGTAGTCAAATCCTGGCTAAACAAGGGCCATATTTCCATGAAGATATTACAAAGAAGTTATTATTTCAATCAGCTACTTCTCTTTAGAAACACAATTATGCCTTGTGTTAAATAGTCAATCGTTTATAGAGCCAAACTGGAAATAAACCTTAGGCCGCCATTTTGACATGTATGTTGCGCCGGTCTCCTGTCTTACAAAAATACCGTAACATGTTAGATGTAATATGGCGAGAAATGTAATAGGTTGTAGTTTGTATGCCTCTAACTGAAACGAATATAGATTTATTATGTATAGGGTTCTCAGGTCTATAACAAGAAATGTAAAGATTAATCAACACTTACTATTTAAAATGCATATTTGAACATGTTTGCAGATATCAAACATCAATCATTGACTGACTACGCAGGATAAAATGTAAAAGAACAATAGATTAAAAATAATTCTCCCAACCATCCGTGGTCCCCATTTAAAAAAAGTAAAATATCTCTCGTCGCTCTTATGATCTCTTGACCATTGATATTTTAACAAAACGTCTATCAAACTCACATAGAATTGTTTGCAAAAGAAGGGCGTACAAGAAAATTTAAATTCTAATGAACAAAACAAACATCCCTATCTCCTCTCCCCACCTTACGATCCTTGCTTCCGTTTGGCGAGACCAGCACCAGCTCATCTAATGACCACACAGGGTAGAACGTAAAATAAGCGTTATTAAGCAGAATTAAAAATCTTTATCAATAAAATAACTTCCCTAAGCCACCTTATTACCCCATGATCCCTTTTATAAGTAACGTTAAGATCAATATCACTGTTCTATAACGTTTAAATCCTCCTCATATCTCTTTCTTTTTTTTTTTAAAGCAAAACTATCTTCCTTTATGCCATCCTCATTATTCCTACTAGTGGAGTGCAAGAAGAACTAAAAATAGGTCACTATTTGATTCATTTTGTTGGGTCATTCTGAAAAATTCACGGTTGCATTAACTCTGTACAGTTCGCGTTTCGAATTTGCTGGAATGAATAGCAAAATGTGATAATAATTTATTAGGATTAATTTGTTGGAATTTTTAAATATGTGCAAGGTTCAGAAGCCAGCTGATACATAGGCCATTATTTGCGCCATTCATCTATACATACTTGAAAACTTTAATCACATCTTTGTAATCAAATGTAAAACATCTTTGTAATCAAATGTGTCATGTTCTTTTAAACGTGTTCTTTGGTACTCTCTCTTTCAGAGAGTGGAAACATTAATATTTACTTGCATAAATAACCAGTCTACAAATCTTACTTCATATACATGTAGCAGCAAAATTGTGAAACCAAGGTGTTCATGAAAGTACCTAATATTTAGTATATCAAGGATTTTTCAATTCACTTAGGGGTTTCATAAAACCACTGACAGTCTTAAGAATGTGATGCAATTACTGAAAGATGATGGTCATAGTTACATTATCTTGCCGTTTTATACTGAAGTAAAGATGTGTAATACATGAATGAAACTTGCTTGCTTTGACCGAACTTAAATTTTATTTAGTTATTGTTAAATTAAAGCACGTTAATATTCAGTTTGTCACAAACCCTACTACTTAACGACGTTTCAAACATAATACAGTTGACATGCTTTGCAGACCGAGCGATTGCACTTCCGTACATTTAGTAAAACAATTAGCGGATTGTTTTGAATGATTAGGTTTGACATATTCCTGAAAAATTGAAAAATAAGCAACTAAATAAATCAATACATTTTCTTTGCAAATAATACGCGAATGAGAGAATCATTCAATACACGCATTCTGCGTATAAATATTGATTTTTCTCATGATTCATAATTTCTGAAAGTGCTAATAAACTCATAGAAATATTTCTTTTTGTTAGAAATATTTTTGAATTGTCAGGCTGAAGAAAACTTAGTTTCAGGCAAGTATTAACTCGCCTTTTCATTGCATGCTAACTACATTTATATTGTATGTAAGAAATGAAATTTTTACTCTACACAAATGAAGGAAAACGGATATATTCTTCAAACTTTTCTGATAGAAAAATGTACATAGAACTTGTGTATTATTTATGAGTGTTAATTCCATGATGGAGTCGTAGGTGATCATTGAAATATTATGAAACCATCTATCAAAATAATCTAAATGAAAACTACAAGATTGTTTTCATGTAAATGATGATCTTTAAGTTTCAGCCTACAGTATTGAAAACTGTATTCTAAAATATGTTTAAAAAGTTGCTTAGCGAAATGACAGTCTGATTGTTCATTTACGAACACAAACATAGATACTAAACTTGATTTATCTATAAAACGTTTTTGCGCAATTATGCTGAAAATCTCGACACGGAGGGGCGATTATACAAACAGACCAACTTACACTCGCACTGATCAAAGAATGGAAAAGTACATGCGCAACACGCCCTGGTGGATGCAGCGAGGGCTGGGCTTGGATGGGGGTAATAACCAGCAGAAGGAAATGTACAGGAAACCTAATTTACTCTAATCTTGCCTAATGTTCATTATTGAAGAACATAATTATTGCTCGATGAAAAATGCATTTGCCACATTTTGTGAGTCAGTCTATTGATACCGTTACAGAAAGGATGTGAAAGATGAAACAATGGATCTCAAACAAAGGCAGGAGAGTTAAAAGCATATTTAACGTCAAACATATATTTCGACTCAATGGTCTTAAAGTAAGTAATAGAAAAGAGGAAAAACCAACAAGTTTTGTAAAATTCAACAACTAATTTATTTCCCTAGAATACAAAATGAAAATGTAAAAAGAAATTACAGTACTGCAAATTAAATCCCAAATAGTCCAAAAAGTTCCATCAGCAGTCCTAATAAATAAAGTTCTTATTAAAATGTAGTGGTGTTCAAAAGATCCAGCGCTGAAGGAGTTGCTTTGCCCGTAGTCTTGAATGTGCTAGTGTACAGGTATCCTGAAGTGTGATGATGTACTAACAATCTTCCAATTAAACACAATAATATAATCCAAGACTTCCTTGCCAGAATTCGCTATAATTTCAAACTAATGTTTCTGTCCAAGAATATTATTTAAGAGCACTTTGTTATTCCAGTGAATGATAGTTTGATTAAATAAATAAATCCAAATGAAATACTGAACACAAAATATCGACTGATTTCTGCTTCAGATGTTATCGCATGAATGAGTAATTTCTCAAGTAAACAAGATTATAAAGCCTTCTACATACCTAGGTCACAATGTGCGTATCCTGGAAATGTTATGACTTAATGGAATTTTCTATTCTAGAAGATTCTGACTTTGTCAACAAGATAACATATGTTACTAAAATTACAGCAATTATGTGGTAAGCATTAGGTGAGCTAGGAATCTCTATGCAGAATACCAATTTCCTAGACCCAGACCCAAATAAATATGTTTAGTTCTATTGATAATGATCCTAATTTTTAACCCCAACTACTAGAGAAAATGTTAGCCATGCATTATTTGTTTACAAAATAAAAACAACATCAGTGTCTCTAGTCAGGAACACAGTGAAAATGATTTTGGACAAGGTCAAGTCCACAATACACTTATATTAACATTTAATCATGGAGGGGAAAAGGACTAACAAATAAAAAAAATTAAATATACATAACACATGCACTTTGCGATGAAGAAAACGTTTAATTCATTCTATTATAAAGAACACAAATTACATATCTATATTGTTCGGTAGAGATTAATAATCATGTTTGAGAAAACAAAAAGAAAATCAGAAAGAAAACAAAAAACATAAACAAAACAAAATTTAACTGACAAGAATCATACACACCGATTTTAAATTTATTCAATGCTAAAAATTTCCTGTATCAGGGCCTGAACCTTTGTTGGTGTGATTTGCCGTAGGGGTGAAGCGACATAATAATGTGATGCTGTTGAAGAAATAGAATGGATAATACTGCTTAGTTCAGGAGTTGGCAAAAAAGATTCATTGTGACTCAGGCCATCATCAAAATGGTCACATGCAGAATTATAATTTTACTTTCTCGAATCATTAAACATGTACATCTGCTGTAGCAAGTAACAAAAATTGTGATAGTTTACCAGATAGTAGGTCTGTAACAGGAAGATCTGGGTTGGGGCAAGAATATATCAAGGACATTCAAAGCAATTTTTTTGAATTGAACGTTTAACAAAAATATGATTGAAGAAATGAATAACTAATAGATTTACCAGAATAATGCATACCGAGTTAAACAACTGATCCTAACTCCAACGAATCATAACATATAATTTAAACTAGTATTCAACAAAAATTAATGAATGGAAATTAGAAACAAATATGATTGACTTAAGGATCTATCTCCATGGATACTGATCAGACATTAATAAACCCTAAATAGTGTTGCATCTACCACCTAATGTATCAATATGGATTTACACAACTATGAACCAGTTATGATTATTCACCAAGGGTGAATAATGAACACATTTTGGATGTTAACTCAGTTATACTGATAAATTCAAAACCAGAACATATATCTCGTAGCGACCAGTTGATAATCTTAAGCATTTTTAATGCCACTGCTCTGTGGAATGACCAAGGAGCCACCACACATGGCCTGCCCCTCCTAGTGTGCCGAAGGATCCTTCAACATCTCCCTTGTTCGCTGCAGAACCCAATGGTTCCTGTGATTTGTTCCCTCGAAGATAAATCCACTATCTCTCTCCGAGACATCGTCAACCTTAATTAAGACTTGTTCAATATGATTGGTATGTTTGAGCTTTGAATATTTAATATTAAAATGAAGTAAGCAGAGCTGCTAATTTTTGTACCACATAAACTCAACTTGTCAGTGTATCATTCACGTACTCAGAGAAAGTTATGAACTTTGAATGATTTTGGCAAAGAAAAGCTGATGAAAGTCGAATGAAACAATGAATCTCAAACAAAAGCAGGAAATGATATAGGATCCTTAACATCAAAGAGGATAATGGTTTTCTTGCTTTTCACTATTACTTTGCATTATGTTGCTCCCTGGTACTGTTACATAAACGACAAATTTCCCCACAGTATGATTTTCTTGTGCATCTTTCGTTAGTCCCTTGTCAGATTTCGAATTTTTCATGTCTGTTTCCCAGAGACGAGGAAAGGTTACTAGTGTGATATCAATTATTCTTTATGTCGCTGTTCTTGTTTTTAGTTTACATAAACTTGTGGACACCCCGTAAACTGCAATGTCCATACATTTAACTAACTCATCTGTCATTATACCTTAATTAGCTTTAACTGGGGACCTTGATGGATAAGTTGGCTTACCTTAGCTTTAACTGTGGAATTGATGGGTAAACTGGCTTAGCTTTAATTTTCGACTCTGATGTGTAAGTTGTCTTAGCGTAATTGTGCACCTTGATGGCTAAGCTGGTTCAGATTTAAATGGAAACTGATCGCTAAGATGGCTTAGCTTTAACCGTGGACTTTGATGGGTAAGGTGACTTAGCTTGAAGTATGGACATTGATGGGTAAGCTAGTTTAGCGTCAACTGTCGACCTTGTTGGTTAAGCTGGCGTAGCTTTACTGTGGGTTTTGATGGGTAACCTGGCTTAGCTTCTCCTGTTTACCTTGATGACTAAGCTGGATGAGCTTTTAGCTTTATCCATGGATCTTGATAAGTAAGCTGGTTTAGCTTTAACTGTGGACCTTGATCGCTAAGTGGGCTAAGTATTATCTGTCGACCTTGATAGGTAAAGTGTCGTAGCTTTAACTGCCAGCGTTACTGTGAATCGTAATACCTTTGATGATCGTTTGATAACAATTTTGTTCTATTCGTTTTGGTTGTCTTCGTTTGGTGCGTGTTAACGTGTTGAACACTTAAATGAAGTTTCCATCAATTTGCTAACTTGGCTGAATTTTAGCGACCATGTCTGCTTGATTTTCAGATATGGCTAATTGTTTAGCTAGCGCCATTTAATTTTTCGATGCCTGCAAGGATTCTTATCCTACCTAAATCTTTTCCATATATTTTTTCATTGTTATTTTGTACAAAACGTGATTCTATGTGTATGATACCCGAACAACTGACCAGAATAAGCCTTACCAAATCTTATGTAGATAGAACATGTACAATGAAAACTAGCGATACGTTAATATGAGAACTGAATATGAGCATAAATAATAGTTCTAATTATATGTGGATACACTAATGGTTTATATGGAAACTAGAAAGCAATAATCGAGGTTTTGTTAAATTTAGTTGATGTTGACACATTTCAGTAGCTAATGTTCGACTTGAGATAAATCAATAAATGTAAATGATATTTGACTAATTAAAACTAGTGAAAGAAAATGACACAAGTAAGAAGGACAATAGCGTAATATATAATAGAACCGAATTGTAATATTATCAACAATATGTGTTTTAATACTTTAAATAGATAATTAAAGCGTAAGTTACTCTGATTTTACATATGGCACTTTGAAAATAAATTGCAGATAAAAGGATAAATATCCTCAGTACTGTTGAATTTTGGAAACAAAGCACATTAAGTTTTAAATATTTTATTACATCTGTGGGAAATGAACCTATCTAGATTAGAAAGGTATTACACTTTTACCAACACTAGTTATGTTTGCACATGAAAGGAAAATAGTCATCCCGCTGAATAGAACATATCGATAGAGGCAAAAGTAGGCAAAACAAACAAACAAAAGCAAAAGCAAAACGAAATAAGACACTCTAGAAGTTATTTAAGTTCCACCCAACTTTAAATAATACATTTTTCGCACTTGATGACACCAGACATAGCATACATATTACGTGATTAACGTTAGAACAAATTTTCTGAACAAAAGAAAATGTGGTGCTTCGCTGCATATTTGGAGACGTACAAAAAGCGGGACAGAGACTGAAGCTACCCCAATGAACAGTCTAAAAAAAGAGCAGATGTTAAAAAAAGAATCAAGTTGGTGTATGTTCAGATATAGATTCTGTATTGTATATGAAGTATTTATATTCTTTCTATATGCATGGAAAGTCCTGACACAGAACATTGAATTACACCATGCCTTCTTCTGTTCAGCTCTACAAAAAGGATAAAATAGGAATGTAACAAAGTGTTTACATAAAAAATCATTGATAAAAAGCAAGTTGCTGAATTTTAACGGCATTGATGAATATATGCTTTAAAATGATACATTTAAATCATTGTTGGAACAAGCTGGTGCTTTAGCAAGTAAATGTCCGCTATTATCATAATGTTTGAAGGTAGAATATTTTAAGATAACCAGAAAAACTATTTCTTCATTCATGATGCAACATCTTCAAAATAGTAATTAGAGTATTGTGTCACATCGTGCTTGATTTGTATACTTATGATTTAGATCTGCTCAAAAATAGAGCACTTTGTGGTCAAATCACATTTGTTGGCCTTCAAAATCCAGTTAATGTGAAAAACATTTATGACGAATGAATACTGTATTGAGCGGTTGTACTTTTTCGCATGCAACATGAACGATTGCACATTTATTAAAAGGTCTAATCCTGTTATTCGAATTTTGTATCGAATATAGATGGAAAATTAAAAAAAATAAATATTCGATAAATATACACAGTTGCATAGTGTTTTGAGCCGAGAAGGCGGAAAGAATTAGGTTGACATGGCTTAGGAACACACTAAGACTTTTAGAGAGACCGATACATATTCATATGGCATGTCAAATGAATTCTTTTTCTTGACTCAAAAGAATTAATGATTGCAATGTTGTATTTATTTGTACTTATCCATCCTTTGCGTTTTGCAAACATGTTTGCTTGACATTTCAAACTGACATGAATATAAATAACTATTTTAATTTAAATCTTCTGAGAACATTGACAACACAATAATTTCAGTCTTGATGTGCATTAAGGAAACGCGGATTAAACATCGAAGTCTCAATCAGAGATTAAATGGGTATGCAATGTATAAACACATGCACATTATTTATTTCATTTTCTATTATATTGTTATCGTTTTATATTTTAAATTAATATTTAGATTACATGTATATTGAGACCATGGATTTTGTGTGGTCCAAAAATGTTAAAGTTGACACATTTTACTGGTGCTTTAATTCTTTTTATTTTCTAAATAGAATTGTTGACACTTTCATCAATTTTCTGTATTAAAACTGTGCCGAGTGTATGAACGCATATTACCAGTAAAATCTACTCTGCTCAAGTCACAAATTCCTGAATATAGGAAAGTACGAATAAGGTATATAGGTATTGCTGATCCGTCCGAGGCCCTTTTGACAAAATTAGGTTCAAGTACATCATTTTCAATAGCCCACCGGAGTTCGTTATAAATCGAGATTTCTTTGTACTTAGGAAAACAGTGGCAAGGTCTGATTCATGGATTATGTACCTATCGTGAGGACTTAGTAGGCTGGTTTAAGAATTTGAATAGTTAGGCATCTTTCCCGTTTATATATCAAATACTTCCTTCAGTACGTCCGTCGGGGATGGTTGTATTCTATAACTAAGTTCCTTTAATAATTCTAAAATCGAATACCAGTTAAGTCAGTTTAGCTATGTATCTAAGAATGAACAATGAGAAAGGAAACGACTGGTCTCAAACTACATTGTAAGACAGGATCACTAATATGATGATGATGCAGCTGATACAGTTCTTTATTCAAGCAGAATGCCGCCTGACTAGTACTAATAATAGAACATACAACAATGACAATTCTATCATGAAGTTCCAAGTATCGTCTGTCATCGTGATCTTCAATTTAACTGTACCATCAATTAGTACACGTATGATACAATTATATACATCAAATCTGATGGTATGAATGGAAAAATTGCTAAATAGGTGGATATAATTGGTTGTTTTGATATATCTTATGCAATGTAGGAACCAAATAGACTGTTTTTTTTTGGTTGAAGATTATAAAAAAGAACATGGTTGTTAGTTTACCACTTGAATGTTATGGTAGATCTGTTATATACCTAAATGATGTTCTCTGGTCGTAAAGAACGGTACATATTGTTTCCTTGATTTTCATATGGATGAAGCTTTTCATAGACGTTTACAGGATGCGCTGAAAAGTAAAATAACGCCATTAAAGTAACTCCATTCAGTCAATCTATGCCTCGGTATATACAAAGAAAATGATTTTAATGTTTACTCAAACGTGTGACTTTTGAATGACTCTATGTTAATCCTTGCTTTGCTAGTTGCAGAAATTCAATTAAATTATACTGATGAATATGCTCATACATTTTGTTTTAGTACAAGCCGTAGATAGATAAAAAAAACTCACACGTACATATACACACTCACGCAAACGGATCTAACGAGAAAAATCGAAAAATATCGTTAGTTTAATTATATGTTTGAGATCAGGAATTAGTAGAAAAAGATTGTAGCTGGTATTGAATTAAAAATATGTTCTGGTTCCTTCCGATTGGGTATATTACGGCAATTATTTCGCTTAAATAAAAATTATACCTACTTGTAAGTATTGTGATATTGTACAATAATAGAAAACCAATCAAAGACTAAAGAAAATTTAAAAATAAACATAAATTGATAGCAGAACTGATGAGTGTAGAATCGTCATTTTGAACTAATTGATTGACATATATATGAGTGAGTGAGAGAGAGAGTATGAGGAGGGAGAGAGAATTCCAAACAATTACAAATATTTTCTGAGCATGCAGTCATTTCCATCCGGTAGCTACGCGGTTCCTCGTATATCCTTTCATCATTATCGTCGCTTTGGAGAGCTGAATTAAATGCTGGGCCCATCTTTAGGTCTGGATCAGAGCCGATGCAGATCAAAGGAAATGGAAAGTATTCTATGTTTTCAGTCGTAACAGAGATAAATCCTATTGTCATATTTGTATTTAAAACATTTTGAATTCAGTGATAGGCGCCATATCCTTAGATAACATGTAATCATACTCTGAAAGTAGTATAACCCTAAATGTATAATAGTAAGGAAGCACTACAGAAATTCTGACTACGATTGGTATTTACAATTTAATATAAAGCCATGTATTAAAAGGTGCTGACTACGGATTAATTCAGTATTAGTTCCTAAACACATATGATCCAAAATTGTACTACATGTACCCTCAAGCCAAGAGAGTAGCCATTTATAGCTCAATTGTGGCAATCGATTATTTAACATAGCAAACAATTTAAACCAATGTTTGATAGGTTTGTCAATATATACAGATTTAAGAGAGTTACGGGGACGATATAGCCTCAACTCATTGTTTTTATATAAAAATAATAGGAAATATTTGTCTGAGGCTTTACAATTTCGGTCCTTATGATAGCACATCCTGCTTATTTACTCCGACGAAATACAAACGCTAAATTTTCTGCTTGCTTTAAAACGAAAAATTATATCAAGGTGAATGGCGTGATAGTTACATATCAGTTTTATCTAATCCTTTGTGATACAATAGTTACAAGCCTTAAATACAAGAGTTTTGTGTCTTGTTTTATACGTTTAACTATGAAATTTGCCTTTTAAGTTCATTCATGTTTTGAACGTATTAATTAATTATAGAAATTTTATTGCTATACTCCTTTGCCCATACGTCAATAGTCGAGCGCCTGATGCTTTATATTTATATGTTTGTGACCTTTTACTTGTTCATTCATTTTAGGGTATCTACTTATGTGTGCCGCTTTTTTTCCTCATGCCTCATTAAAGATAATTGTAGTTATTTTTTGGAATGATATTATAAATATCACGGTTATGTATTTTTTTTGGTTTATGAAACTAGTTCTTGTTCCCATGAGAAGGTTTATAACCTACAAAGGCTTGATTTTATATCATTCTTATCATTTGATAAACAATCAGTTTAGTACGTGGACAAACAAGTACCATGATATATTCCGATATATTTTTAAATTAATCTTACTAACTGATTTCTTCCTCTTTTGTTCTTTTTCCTGCAATATATCGACAAGTAAATTGATGACTACCTTGTGACTAAGTAATTGTAGCTAAAATAAATGCAATATATCGAGTAGTACATTGATGACTACCTTGTGACTAAGTAATTGTAGCTAAAATAAATGACTCTGAAGAAAACTGTTCAATATTTTCGTATTCAAAAGTTAATCAAGGTTATTTTACTGACGGTGGAATAAAACAGATTATACGAGCTTTTAATTCACCTGAAGACGTTTGCGGGTAGGCATATAGATTTGAGCTTTACTAGTTTAAAGCGTGCTGAATCAATGTAAGATCTGATAAATCTTGAGACACATTATTTATCTATAAGAACGTATAAAACAGCTTATTCCAATTTCCTCGGAGATATGCTTTGATACCAATGAATTACTGAATCAATCTATTATAAGTTGATTCCAGATTACCTATATTGACTCGCAGAAATATCACATATGTAGGTTTCGGATTAAAGACTTTCGTTCATGCTGTCAAAATTATGTGATGAGTAATCCAGGAAAATGCGTAAAAGAAATTTATGGGAATATTTCCTTTTTACGTTTCTCTCAAGGGACAAACACTTGAATTGGACACGTAGCCAACGTTCGATACTACCTTTCCTTTGTCGAAGCTTGTGGCCTCCAATGATTGCCAGGCAAGAGGCCACAAGTACGACCACCGATGTAGAGACTAGAAACCATATTGCCATCCCTGCAAGGGAATAAATGTGTTCTGCATTTGGTGAAAGGTATATAGGAATATATACATAACTACTGACTGAGATACCTACCTACGTAATAAATGCATACAGATAGATAGACACATAGGGAGATAGCTTAATAAAATCAAAAGTATTACTAATATAAGTAAATATGTACAGATGCTTTTATGGGTGATGCAGCTCAGCTTGTCAAGTCATGAATACATCAAAGAATGAAAATCTGGCCAGAAAATAAAATGGCAGTGTATTTCTTAAAAGAAGTGCTGTTTGGATATATAAAATATATTCATTTAATTCCATTATAAATAATACAAAACACATTCTGCCATTGGAGGTGGCAATAATTATCATCTTTGAAAATAAAATAAAAGAAACAATACTAAAACGGTATATTTAACACAAATTAATTTTTATTTTATTTATTTCTTTATTTCTTCATTTCTTTATTTATCTCAAATGCATAGCGGGAGTGAATCATTTATCTTTATCTATCAGTTCTTACAATTTTCTTCCTTCTGGGTTGAGGACTCAGGGCAATATTTACCTGATATGTTGCTATCTTTTAAAGAAAAAGGAAAAAAAATGAATCGAATAATAGGGCAGGACATGCCCTCTATTGCAGTACGTCTTTTAGGATTAAAGGTTTAATGACCCTTTGTTAGAGTTGTTTGTAAATTAAAACTACGTAACATCTCTATAGCGCATTTCTTCATGATTAATGAAAAGAGAGTAAAGTACCTGATTTTTTTTACTAATAAAATTAATAAAATATAATTCGAAATGTATAACACTTTCCATGAGATGTCATACAGCAGAACTCAGAGAGAGAGAGAGAGAGAGAGAGAGAGAGAGAGAGAGAGAGAGAGAGAGAGAGAGAGAGAGAGATTATCATTGATATGATAGTTAAGGTAAGTTTAATAATACTGGCAATATTTAAAATTAAATTATTCCCATTTTTGACAATCGTTTCCCGGATAGGATCGATTTCCTCCGAACGTGCTGAGTAACCAACCGTTTTCAACAGTCCGAAACGTATGGAGGCCCCATGACCACGTTTATAGTAAACGTTCTGAGCACATAGGCAAAATTTCAGACCGAAAAAACTCCAAAGTCAAAAATCTTTCTGATTAACTTTTGCAAGCGGTATCATTTAATTTATATGCTTGTGAGACTTCTAAAAGTTAATTCTTGGTCTTATCTTTAGAAAGCATATAATCACGAAATCAATCAAACAAAAAAAATTATGTCTGAAATAAATTATCGTCCGCGAGACTATTAAAGATTGCAGGCTTTGGTTTTACAACACGTAGATTATAAGTTCGAGGCCCGACGTTGCTATTGCCATGTGTCCTCCAAGTAATGCTATGGTTTCGATTACTACGGTCTTCCTAAGAGTACCATCGTCCCACAGGGTTGATCTAGAATGAACTGACGTTCCATTATAAGGAAATCCTGTGTCCTTTATGCCATGAAAGCAGTAATAATCTCAATTATTGAACCATTCTTAGGCTGAGAAATTTGTAATCTTAAAAGTCTATATCCAGGCATTTTTATGATCCTAGTATAACCGTATTGGCATGCAAAGATATTCAGCTATTTTCAAAATGATTTTACAAAAATAATACTATTCCTTTGCAAGATTAATTTGCTGAAGTCAGTCACGGCTTAAAGTACGTGAGTGGACTATGCATGATTCAGTGAATTTGCAAGAAATATTTACCTGAAATGACAACAAATATGGAATCTACAAGAGACCCCTGGTCATCCCAGGCAGCAAAGGCACTCTTGTCTGACCATTTTAATTCTTTTAAAGTGAGATTAAAGTTAATATTAAATTCAAATTATTCCCAGTATCAGCAAATTTTTACAGATGCTGTTTTGGGTGGTGCATCGAAATTTGTTTATACATATAAGTTATGAACGTATTGAAAAAAAAATATGGCTACACGCTATAATGGCAGTGTATTATATAATATAAGTGCTATTTGGAAATATGAAATCTACTCATTTAATTCCGTTACATTTAATACAAAACACATTATGTCATTGGATTTGGAGGTACATTATCATGCTTGAAATTAAGAAAGAGGAAAATACTAAACGGTACATATAACGTAAACTTTTATTTATTTCTTTATTTATCTTTAAATGCATAGCTGGAAAGAACCATTCAGCTCTTTCATTTATCTTTCTCTATCAGTTCTTACCATTTTCTTTCTTAGGGCTTGAGCAATCAGGGCTAGATGTACCTTGCGTACTTGATATGTTGCTGTCTTTTAAAGATAAAGAAAGAAAAATGAATCGAATTGTCGGGTAGGATTCAGATGAACTCCTGTTCGATCCTAACTCAAGTCATCGCATTTCATTGCATGCAGAGAAGTGTTGCAATTATCTCAATGATTAAATTTAACAGAACATTAAATGTCTATTATATGTACCCTCGTACTAGAATAGCAATAATTTATCACACGACAAGTCCTTTATCCCAGTCCTTTTAGAATTGAAGGATTAAAGAAAGAAAAATGAATCGAATTGTCGGGTAGGATTGAGATGAACTCCTGGTCGATCAAATTATTCCTAGTATAATCAAATTTTTACAGGTTCTGTTTTGGGTGGTGCAACTGAATTTGTTTATACAAATAAGTCATGAAGGTATTAAAGGATAAAAATGTGGCTACACGCTATAATGGCAGTGTATTATATAAGTGCTATTTGGAGTTATGAAATCTACTCATTTAATTCCATTACATTTAATACAAAACACATTATGTTATTGGATTTGGAGGTGCATTATCATGTTTGAAAGTAAGGAAGAAGAAAATACTAAACGGTAAATATAACATAAACTTTTATTTATTTCTTTATTTATCTTAATGCATAGCTGGAAGGAATCATTCAGCTCTTTCATTTATCTTTGTCTATCAGTTCTTACCATTTTCTTCCTTGGGGCTTGAAGAATCAGGGCTAGATGTACCTTGCGTACTTGACATGTTGTTGCCTTCTTAGATTAAGAAAGAAAAATGAATCGAATTGTCGGGTAGGATTCAGATGAACTCTAGGCAATGACCATAATATTGATGATCAAACACGATTTAACTTGACCCCCTGCGGGTCCGGGGTTGTAGAATTGGCCCGCCGTGCCTCGCTACGTGTCGTAAGAGGCGACTAAGTAGAGGCAACCTGTTTGCCATGGGTTGCTACCCGTGTCGGAGGAGGAAAGGATCCTGGTAGTTGAGCAGAGGCTTTCCGATGCAATACACTACTTTGGCCTCTACTTCTTCTAGACAGGTGGTCGGGATGGGCCCGGTCTCGACAAATCGGCTGGTCACGCCGAGCCCTAGGAGGTCTTTATTTACTCGCTCACTTTCTTTATCTTTCTCGTTGTATCTCTCTTGATACCACCGTTGCCCCTACATTCTATCCCTTTAACTTTCCCTTTTCCAAGTCTTAGAAGACTTCCTAGAAGGCAGTGGCTCAACGGGTCAATTGGGAGGTAATTTTACCGACTGAGTATGTCTTATGGGATGAATCAGGAGGTGAATTTACCTACTGAGTATGACATCTGTGTATCCCTGGCGCTTGAAAAGTGTCCCCTTGTTGGGCTCCTTGGTGGGCGGGGAGCACGGGTGCTGAATTTTAAATCCACCAACATGGATATTTAAAAAAAAAAATCAACTAAAACGTACCAAGACTGGATCTGACTCAGATGACGAACCATGTGGTGTGGAGTCATTTCCACGCTTCATGGTTATACAATCTACAGACGACTCAAAACAGCTAACCTCATTGTCTCCGTTTGTTATTGAAAAGACAATTACGGGTATAATTGGTACACCAAAAGTGTAAAGAAGTTGAAATCGGGCTGCCTACTTGTTGAATGTGAGCGACGGGGTCAGACCGAGAATATCCGGAAAATGAAGACATTTTTCGATATTCCGGTGACCTCATTCGCTCACACAACACTCAACTCGTCCAAAGGCGTGATTCGATGTCGGGACTTGGCCGGAGTAAGCGACAAAGATATCATCGAAAGGATGAAAAACGAAGGTGTCACTGCAGTTCGCAGAATAAGAATTAAACGTAAAAACAATCTGCAGGACACCAACACATTCGTACTCACCTTCAACAAGCCAGCAGTACCTAGAGTGGTCAAGGTTGGCTTTTTACAAGTGAAGGTTGAGATCTACATACCTAACCCCCTTCGATGCTATAAATGTCAGAAATATGGCCATCACGAAGATCGTTGCTCAAAAAGCCAGATATGTGGCCGATGCGGAGACCATTCTCACCAGGAAGCTAAGTGTAGAGCAACTCCGCATTGTGTCAACTGTGGAAAAGAGCACCACGCCAATTCCAAGGATTGTGATACTTGGAAACAGGAGAAGGAAATACAGAGGGTAAAATACACATCCAACATTCCCTATCCAGAGGCCAGAAAGCTTGTACAGGCAAAAACATCACCTACTGGCCCATCCTTCTCCTCTGTAGTTAAAAACAATCCTAAAGCAACGAAGGACGCTCAAACACAGACAGATCAACCCGAGTCAACACCTCGCTCTAACACCCCCCATTACCAAGCACAAAAAACCACGGCATCTACCCAGACAACTTTCAATAACACCCCACCACCGAAGTCACCAAAGAGTAAAAATAGATCTCACGGAAATACGCAGCAAAAGGGGTCAGATGACCCCATCAAACTCTATAACAGGTTTGGGGACATTGAGAGCATGGATGCAGAAGATACTGCTCCGTGTACTCAAAGTAGCTCCAAACCTAACAAAAAAATCACTTCCTCCATAGAAATAATCATACAGACTGTCTCCGCGAAAAGTCTAACCTAGCTCCAAAATCTCCACTCTAATCTTATAATGAAGAATACCATCATACAATGGAACTGCCGAGGACTTAGATCCAATTACAATGAAATTCTTCTGCTTTTAAACGAATATGATCCTGCAATAATATGTCTTCAGGAAATCTTTTTAAAAGATACGGACAACATCACACTTAAAAACTACTCCCTGTTTAACACCTACTTACAGAATGTTGACAGGGCCTCAGGAGGGGTTTCTATTGCTGTGAACAATAGAGCCCCACATAGAATCATCCCTTTAAACACAAATTTGCAAGCCATTGCTGTGAGTGTCACTCTACATCGAGTGATTACATTTTGTTATATTTACATGCCACCAAACACCAACTTATTACCAAACGAATTAGACACGCTTGTTCAACAACTTCCTGCACCATTTGTTTTACTCAGTGATTTTAATGCCCATAACATTTTATGGGGATCAAATTACATAAGCGACAGGGGCAAAAAGGTTGAAGATTTTATTACTAGACACGACTTGTGTCTATTTAATACCAAATCTCCGACGTACTTGCACCCAGGAACTGGTACATACACATGTATCGACTTAACAATTTGTTCTCCTTCACTACTTTTCGATTATAATTGGAAGGTCGCTGATGACCTTCACAGCAGTGATCACTTTTCAATCTCTCTTAAGAACACCAACGTTACAATTGATGACACGATTCCACAGTGGAATTTAAAGAAAGCTGACTGGGCCAAATTTGAAAAACTTTGTACAGCTAGACTTAACAGGAATACCGTCCTAAACGATAACGATCCTATTCGACAATTTACATCTGTCTTAACTGAGATTGCACAAGAATCCATTCCTAAGTTCTCGCCGAACTGTAAAAGAACCCAAAAACCGTGGTTCACTAAAGAATGTAAAGAAGCCATTAGACAACGCCGAGAAGCACTGAAAACATTTAATAATCGTCCAACGCCCGAAAATTTAACTCAGTACCTTATCGTTCGGGCCAAAGCTCGCCGCATAATTAAAGAAAGTAAACGAGCATCATGGAAAAAATATGTTTCAACTTTAAACTCTCGTTCCTCAATAAAGAAAGTTTGGGACACAATCCGCAAAATAAATGGGAAGGGAAAATACATTTCTTTCCGACATCTGAAGCTAAATAATAACAATTTCAATACCAAACATGAAATAGCTAATGTACTTGCCAATTGTTTCTCCAAAAATTCCTCATCGTCGAATTATTCAGAAGCTTTCCGAAGATTGAAAGCTCAAAAAGAAAAAACACGGTTGAAATTCACATAGAATAACTCAGAGAGCTATAACCAACCGTTTTCATTGTCGGAGCTTATGGAATCTTTTAATAAAGCCCATGATACATCTACTGGGCCTGACGATATACATTACCAGTTTTTGAAACACCTTCCAGAACCATCCTTAACAGTTCTTCTGGAAATCTTCAATGATTTATGGATCACTGGTAATGTACCAAAAATTTGGAAAGAAGCAACAGTAATACCAATTCCCAAACCAGGCAAAGATAACGCAGATCCTACCAACTATAGACCTATATCATTAACTAGCTGCGTTTGCAAAACAATGGAACGAATGATCAATTCTCGGCTTGTGTGGTATTTGGAAACCAACAATTTAATATCTCCTTTCCAAAGTGGCTTTCGTTATGGTCGTAGTACCAATGGTCATCTGGTTAGACTGGAAACATTTATTCGCGACGCTTTTATCAAGAAGGAACACTTAGTAGCGGTTTTCTTTGATCTGGAAAAGGCCTATGACACAACGTGGAAGTACGGAATACTAAATGACCTACATGATCTGGGTCTAAAAGGCCGACTGCCCTCGTTCATATCAAACTTCCTCTCAGACGGGGAATTCAAGGTACGAGTGGGCTCCACCCTCTCTGATATGCACGATCAAGAGATGGGTGTGCCCCAGGGCAGTATTTTATCCGTGACGCTTTTCAACATAAAAATTAATAGCATCACCAAGTGTCTGACTCCTGGTGTGGATTGCTCCCTATATGTTGACGACTTTTTAATATGTTACCGATCCAAGCACATGCATACAATTGAAAGACAATTACAGCAAAATATCAACAAGATTCCAAATTGGGCCAATACTAACGGTTTCAAATTCTCGAAATCAAAAACTGTATGTATGCATTTCTGTCAGTTACGAAGACATCATGATGGACCTAAACTCACGCTGAACGGAACACCTATTCCAGTTGTTGAGGAAGCAAAATTCTTAGGTATTATCTTCGACAGAAAACTGACTTTTATTCCACACCTGAAGAATTTGAAAGCTAAATGCTTGAAGTCTCTAGATTTACTTAAAGTAATAGCGCACACTGACTGGGGTGCTGATAGGAAAGTCATACTCAGCTTATACAGAACATTTATTCGCTCGAAACTAGACTATGGTTGCGTTGTCTATGATTCAGCTAGGAAGTCCTATTTGAAGATGCTAGACCCAATTCATCATCAGGGAATAAGACTTGCCTTGGGAGCATTTAAGACATCCCCGTGTGAAAGCCTACTCGTTGAAGCGAACGAACCACCTTTATCACAACGTAGAGAAATGCTTTCCGCACAGTATGCTCTCAAATTAAGCTCAAACCCTCTGAACCCTGCTTTTTTGGCTGTTTTTGAACCCAAATATAAAACCTTATATGACAATAAACCAAACGTCACACCTACCTTTGGCATTAGAATATTACCATGCCTTGACAGTACCAAAATTGAACGTTCAAAAATTCTGAAAACGACCGTCTCCAAAACACCTCCTTGGCTACTTCAACAACCAAAAGTACTTTTCACGTTACATGAGGGAAAAATATCGGAGACAAACCCTTCCATCTTCCACAACTGTTACCATGATCTCCTCGCCCAATTTGAAAATTATACAAGAATATATACTGATGGATCAAAAGATGAGGAAAAGGCTGCTGGATCCTTCGTTAGTGGAAAACACACAACAAAAGTTCGCTTGCCAAATGGTACATCAATTTTTTCAGCCGAAATCAGAGCAATAGACCTTGCATTGCAATATATTGAAAGCAAGCGGATTTTAAATAGCATCATCTTCCCCGATTCACTATCAGTACTTCAGTCACTACATAATAGAAAACGGGAGAATCCATTGTTAGCTAATGTTCTTCTTAAACATACTGAGCTGAGTACCTCCCACAATATAGTATACTGTTGGTTACCCAGCCATATTGGAATTAAAGGTAATGACAAAGCAGATCGCGCTGCTAAAATGGCTCTATCACTAGAACCATCTGATTTTAATACTCCGTATACTGATTTTAAACGTAGTATCAAAGACTGTTTACGTCAGAAATGGCAGGCATCATGGAATGATGCCGTGAATAATAAACTTCATGCCATCAAGCCAACCCTAGGAGAATGGACTCCTTCCTACAGAGCCGTCCGTAGGGAGGAGGTAGTCATTGCAAGAATTCGAATCGGCCATACTTATTTAACCCACTCCTATATACTAAAAGGAGAAGACCAAACAGAGTGCATATCTTGCAATGAACCATTCACTGTTAAGCACTTTATGTTGGAGTGTTTCGACCTCCAACCTACGCGGAACCATTATTACAATGTGCATGACATTAGGGAGTTCTTTGATACAGTTAGCATTTCTTATATTGTAGACTTCCTGAAGGAAGTAAATATTTATCATAAGTTATAGCTTTTATGCTATCACCTTAAACAGTTTTATGTGCTATATATACCGTCGTTAGATTTTAATTACGTTTCATCTGTTTTCGTTGTCATACATCATTTGCACTCCCCGTTGATCGGGAAACTTTATTTATCACCGTTACCATTTTACCGTTTTACCTTCAACTGTTTGGTTTCGTATCGCTGGTCGATACGTAATCTTTTACCACTTATAAATAATGAAGGATATAAACTTTTGCATGGCGCTAAATAGCCTCATAGTGCTGGTGCGCCGTTAAAAAAAACTCAATCAATCAATCAACATATTAGTGTCTGGTCAGAAAGTTTCCCCTATGTAAGGTGTCACTCTAGCAGCCTTAGTCTCTTGTAGGTCAGAGCTGGGCATAGTGTAATTGATTCCTATTCAAATCCAGCATTTTCATGGTACAGAAACCTTTTTTGAAGCAAACCATCAAGCCTCCTTGCTATAACAACCAGCATATGCAACTCGCACAGTCACTGTAATTTGTCTTTTTCTTTTTATAATTTACTACAAAATTGATTTTATTTAGGTGTCTGTCTGTCCAGAGTAATATTAGCCCTAGTTGTAACAGAAACATTGTTTTGTTTACTTGTCAGTAATGTATAGGAGTATATGCTGCACATATTTACAGGGGGTATCATTTCAATGGTAGGCAGGCATACTTTAAACAATTACATAAACAGGTGTTAATGATAATTTGATGCAGTAAATTCACTTTCCTGTACGAGTTCAAACTTTGCAGTGTTGGCAGCAAGACTTGTCCCATCTTAGCGCATTTGGAGAATGAAAAAAAAAAAATGAATAGCAAACTTTAATGACAGTAAAAAGGAAAATGAAATTTATTGTGCGCAGATACTTGCACTTATAATATCAACCAAGTTGGTATTAGACTTTGGACACGCTATGTGGATTGTCTGAAAATAATGGGTTATGATAGGAATCAACCAGACTATGTATTTAAATGAACAATGAAACAAGATTTATCTTACCTAATGTTGGTATCTGGAAGAACTCGTTAGTTTCAATGACATTTACTGGCTTTGTAATGGGCATATTTTTTTTTAAAACAAAAATATCACATTTAGTCATTTTGATCTTTCAAGTAAATTGTACACTAAAGGCAGGAATATAAAATGATGCATAATACACGCAGTACAAGTAAAGAATTACACCATTCAAAGGAATTGACACTCTGAAGCAGGAGCCTCAAACACGTGGCCCATGAAGCTATTTGGAGAACAATGCCTGATTGTGGCTCTGGAATTTTTCACGTGTCTGACGACTATCAATAAATGAAACATGCTGAATAAACATAAAAATCACCTGCTCTATTTCTTTCTCCTGGATTGGTAACCGATTCCGGTGAATCCTACGAATAAAAAAGTTTAAAGATATATGATATATTACTTCACCATATCCAGTATGTATTTGGCATTCACGATACAGCCTTACTGTGGTTGAAGTCCGACTTGGTTAACAGGACACAAATTGTGTCCGCAAATGGAATACACTCCAGCCCAGTTGATCTATGTTGTGGTGTTCCACAGGGGTCTATTCTTGGACCTGTTCTCTTCATTCTATATACTCAGCCGCTCTCAAGTGTCATAGATCATCATCCAGTGTCTCACCAACTGTATGCTGATGACACCCAAATATACAAATCTAGCCACCCAACTGAAGCTGATGCTACCATCCAAGGTGTAGAGTCCCCCTGCGGGTCCGGGGTTGTAGAATTGGCTCGACGTGCCTCGCTACGTGTCGTAAGAGGCGACTAAGTAGAGGCAACCTGTTTGCCGTCGGTTGCGACCCGTGTCGGAGGAGGAAAGGATCCTGGTAGTTGAGCAGAGGCTTTCCGATGCAGTACACTACTTTGGCCTCTACTTCTTCTAGACGGGTGGTTGGGATGGGCCCGGTCTCGACAAATCGGCTGGTCACGCCGAGCCCTAGGAGGTCTTTACTTACTCGCACTCTTTCTTCATCTTTCTCCTTTATCTATCTTGATACCACCGTTACCACTACATTCTATCCCTTTAGCTTTCCCTTTCCGACGTCTTAGAAGACGTCCTAGAAGGCGGTGGCTCAACGGGTCAATCGGGAGGTAATCTTACTGACTGAGGATATCCTACGGGATGAATCAGGAGGTCATTTTGTCTACTGAGTATAACATCTGTGTATCCCTGGCACATGAAAAGTGTCCCCTTATTGGGCTCCTTGGCAGGCGGGGAGCATGGGTGCTAAATTTTAAACACACCAACATGGAAAATTCCAAAAAAAATTAACTCAAACGTACCAAAACTGGATCTGACTCAGATGACGAACCATGTGGTGTGGATTCATTTCCACGCTTCATGGTGATACAGTCTAAGGATGCCTCAAAACCGCTTACTGTACTCTCTCCGTTTGTTATTTAAAAGGCAATTACGGGATTGACTGGAACACCAAAAAGTGTTAAAAAGTTGAAATCGGGCTGCCTACTTGTCGAGTGTGAGCGACGAGGTCAAACAGAAAACATCAAGAAAATGAAAACTTTTTTCGATATTCCACTGGCCTCGTTCGCCCACACAACACTCAATTCGTCCAAAGGCGTGATTCGCTGTCGTGACCTCCCTGGAATCAGCGACACGGATCTCATTGAAGGGATGAAAAACGAAGGTGTCACTGCAGTCCGTAGAATACGTATTAAACGTAACAACAATCTGCAGGACACCAACATCATTATACTTACCTCCCCCTGCGGGTCCGGGGTTGTAGAATTGGCCCGCCGTGCCTCGCTACGTGTCGTAAGAGGCGACTAAGTAGAGGCAACCTGTTTGCCGTGGGTTGCGACCCGTGTCGGAGGAGGAAAGGATCCTGGTAGTTGAGCGGAGGCTTTCCGATGCAATACACTACTTTGGCCTCTACTTCTTCTAGACAGGTGGTCGGGATGGGCCCGGTCTCGACAAATCGGCTGGTCACGCCGAGCCCTAGGAGGTCTTTATTTCTCGCTCACTTTCTTTATCTTTCTCGTTGTATCTCTCTTGATACCACCGTTGCCCCTACATTCTATCCCTTTCACTTTCCCTTTTCCAAGTCTTAAAAGACTTCCTAGAAGGCGGTGGCTCAACGGGTCAATTGGGAGGTAATTTTACCGACTGACAATGTCTTATGGGATGAATCAGGAGGTGAATTTGCCTACTGAGTATAACATCTGTGTATCCCTGACACTTGAAAAGTGTCCCCTTGTTGGGCTCCTTGGTGGGCGGGGAGCACGGGTGCTGAATTTTAAATACACCAACATGGATATTTCCAAAAAAAAATCAACTCAAACGTACCAAAACTTTATCTGACTCAGATGACGAACCATGTGGTGTGGATTCATTTCCGCGCTTCATGGTTATACAGTCTAAAGATGCCACAAAACCGCTTAATGTACTCTCTCCGTTTGTGATCGAGAAAACAATTATGGGACTGATTGGAACACCAAAAGGTGTTAAAAAGTTAAAATCGGGCTGCCTACTTGTCGAGTGTGAGCGACGAGGTCAAGCAGAAAAAATCAAGAAAATGACAACCTTTTTCGATATTCCAGTGACCTCGTTCGCCCACACAACACTCAATTCGTCCAAAGGCGTGATTCGCTGTCGTGACTTGGCTGGAGTCGGCGACACGGATATCATTGAAGGGATGAAAAACGAAGGTGTCACTGCAGTCTGTAGAATACGTATTAAACGTAATAACAACCTGCAGGACACCAACACCATTATACTCACCTTCAACAAGCCAACAGTACCCAGAGTGGTAAAAGTTGGCGTTCTGCAAGTGAAGGTTGATGTGTACATACCAAATCCACTTCGATGTTATAAGTGTCAGAAATATGGTCATCATGAAGACCGCTGCTCAAGAAGCCAAATATGTGGCCGATGCGGAGATCACTCTCACCAGGAATCTGAGTGTAGAGCCGCTCCGCATTGTGTCAACTGTGGAAAACAGCACCACGCCAATTCCAAGGATTGTGATACCTGGAAACAGGAGAAGGAAATACAGAGGGTTAAATATACATCCAACATTCCCTATCCAGAGGCCAGAAAGCTTGTACAGGCAAAACATCTCTTCCTGGCCCATCCTTCTCCACTGTAGTGAAGAACAATCCCAAGGCAACGAAGGACGCGCAAACGCAGACAGATGCACCCGAGTCAACATCAAGCACTAACACCCCCCATTACCAAGCACAAAGAACCACGGCATCTACCCAAACAACATTCAATAATACTCAACAACAGAAATCACCAAAGACCAAAAACAGATCCCAAGGAAATAGGCAGCAAAAGGGGTCAGAAGACCCCATCAAACTCTATAACAGGTTTGGGGACATTGAGAGCATGGATGCAGAAGATACTGCTCCATGTTCTCAAAGTAGCTCCAGACCTAACAAAAAAATCATCCCCGTACTTCCTCCGTAGAAATAACCATATAGATTCTCTCCGCAAAAAGTCTAACCTAGCTCCAAAATCTCCAATCTAAGCTTATAATGAAGAACACGATCATACAATGGAATTGTCGAGGACTTAAAGCCAATTACAATGATATTCTCCTGCTTTTAAACGAATATGATCCTGCAATACTATGCCTTCAGGAAACCTTTTTAAAAGATACGGACAACATCACACTTAAAAAATACTCCCTGTTTAACACCTACTTACAGAACGTTGACAGGGCCTCGGGAGGGGTTTCTATTGCTGTGAACAATAGAGCCCCACATAGCGTCATCCCTTTAAACACACATTTGCAAGCCATTGCTGTGAGTGTCACTCTACATCGAGTGATTACATTTTGTTCTATTTATATACCACCAAACACCAACTTATTACCAAACCAATTAGACACGCTTGTTCAACAACTTCCTGCACCATTTGTTTTACTCGGTGATTTTAATGCCCATAATATTTTATGGGGATCAAATTACATAAGCGACAGGGGCAAAAGGGTCGAAGATTTTATTACTAGACACGACTTGTGTCTATTTAATACCAAATCTCCGACGTACTTGCACTCAGGAACTGGTACATACACATGTATCGACTTGACAATTTGTTCTCCTTCACTACTTTTGGATTATAATTGGAAGGTCGCTGATGACCTTCACAGCAGTGATTACTTTCCAATCTCTCTTAAGAACACCAACGTTACAATTGATGACACGATTCCACAGTGGAATTTAAAGAAAGCTGACTGGACCAAGTTTGAAACACTTTGTACAGCTAGACTTAACAGGAATACCGTCCTAAACGATATTGATACTATTCGACAATTTACATCCGTCTTAATTGAGATTGCAGAAGAATCTGTTCCTAAGTCCTCGCCGAATTGTAAAAGAACCCAAAAACCGTGGTTCACTAAAGAATGTAAAGAAGCCATTAGACAACGCCGAGAAGCACTGAAAAAATTTAATAATCGTCCAACGCCCGAAAGCTTAACTCAGTACCGTATTGTTCGGGCCAAAGCTCGCCGCATAATTAAAGAAAGTAAACGAGCATCATGGAAAAAATATGTTTCAACTTTAAACTCTCGTTCCTCAATAAAGAAAGTTTGGGACACGATCCACAAAATAAATGGAAAGGGAAAATACAATTCATTCCGACATCTGAAGCTAAATAATAACAATTTCAATACCAAACAAGAAATAGCTAATGTACTTGCTGATTGTTTCTCCAAAAATTCCTCATCGTCTAATTATTCAGAAGCTTTCCGAAGATTGAAAGCTCAAAAAGAAAAAACACGGTTGAAATTCACATCGAATAACTCAGAGAGCTATAACCAACCGTTTTCATTGTCGGAGCTTATAGAATCTTTGAATAAGGCCCATGATACATCTGCTGGGCCTGACGATATACATTACCAGTTTTTGAAACACCTTCCAGAACCATCCTTAACAGTTCTTCTGGAAATCTTCAATGATTTATGGATTACTGGTAATGTACCAAAAATTTGGAAAGAAGCAACAGTAATACCAATTCCCAAACCAGGCAAAGATAGCGCAGATCCTAACAACTATAGACCCATATCACTGACTAGCTGCGTATGCAAAACAATGGAACGAATGATCAATTCTCGGCTTGTATGGTATTTGGAAACCAACAATTTAATATCTCCTTTCCAAAGTGGCTTTCGTTATGGTCGTAGTACCAATGATCATCTGGTTAGACTGGAAACATTTATTCGCGACGCTTTTATCAAGAAGGAACACTTAGTAGCGGTTTTCTTTGATTTGGAAAAGGCCTATGACACAACGTGGAAGTACGGAATACTAAATGACCTGCACGATCTGGGTCTAAAAGGCCGACTGCCCTCGTTCATATCAAACTTCCTCTCAGACAGGGAATTCAAGGTACGAGTGGGCTCTACCCTCTCTGATATACACGATCAAGAGATGGGTGTGCCCCAGAGCAGTATTTTATCGGTGACGCTTTTCAACATAAAAATTAATAGCATCACCAAGTGTCTGACTCCCGGTGTGGATTGCTCCCTATATGTTGACGACTTTTTAATATGTTACCGATCCAAGCACATGCATACAATTGAAAGACAATTACAGCAAAATATCAACAAGATTCAAAATTGGGCCAATACTAACGGTTTCAAATTCTCGAAATCAAAAACTGTATGTATGCATTTCTGTCAGCTACGAAGACATCATGATGGACCTAAACTCACGCTGGACGGAACACCTATTCCAGTTGTTGAGGAAGCAAAATTCTTAGGTATTATCTTCGACAGAAAACTGACCTTTATTCCACACCTGAAGAATTTGAAAGCTAAATGCTTGAAGTCTCTAGACTTACTTAAAGTAATAGCGCACACTGACTGGGGTGCTGATAGGAAAGTCATACTAAGTTTATACAGAACATTTATTCGCTCGAAACTAGACTATGGTTGCGTTGTCTATGGTTCAGCTAGGAAGTCTTATTTGAAGATGCTAGACCCAATTCATCATCAGGGAATAAGACTTGCCTTGGGAGCATTTAAGACATCCCCGTGTGAAAGCCTACTCGTTGAAGCGAACGAACCACCTTTACCACAACGTAGAGAAATACTTTCTGCACAGTATGCTCTCAAATTAAGCTCAAACCCTCTGAACCCTGCTTTTTCGGCTGTTTTTGAACCCAAATATAAAAACTTATATGACAATAAACCAAACGTCATACCTACCTTTGGCATTAGAATATTACCATGCCTTGACAGTACCAAAATTGATCTTTCAAAAATTCTGAAAACGACCGTCTCCGAAACACCTCCCTGGCTACTTCAACAACCAAAGGTACTTTTCACATTACACGATGGAAAAAAATCGGAGACAAACCCTTCCATCTTCCACAACTCTTACCATGAACTAATCGCCCAATTTGAAAATTATACAAGAATATATACTGATGGATCAAAAGATCAGGAAAAGGCTGCTGCAGCCTTCGTTAGTGGAAAACACACAACAAAAGTTCGCTTGCCAAATGGTACATCAATTTTTTCAGCTGAAATCAGAGCAATAGACCTTGCATTGCAATATATTGAAAGCAAGCGTATTTTAAATAGCATCATCTTCTCCGATTCACTATCAGTACTTCAGTCACTACATAATAGAAAACTGGAGAATCCATTATTAGCTAATGTTCTCCTTAAACATACTGAGCTGAGTACCTCCCACAATATAGTATACTGTTGGTTACCCAGCCATATTGGAATTAAAGGTAATGACAAAGCAGACCGCACTGCTAAAATGGCTCTATCACTAGAACCATCTCATTTTAATACACCGTATACGGATTTTATACGTAGTATCAAAGACTGGAGAATCCATTATTAGCTAATGTTCTTCTTAAACATACTGAACTGAGTACCTCCCACAATATAGTATACTGTTGGTTACCCAGCCATATTGGAATTAAAGGTAATGACAAAGCAGACCGCGCTGCTAAAATGGCTCTATCACTAGAACCATCTCATGTTAATACACCGTATACGGATTTTATACGTAGTATCAAAGAATGTTTACGTCAGAAATGGCAGCCATCATGGAATGATGCCGTGAATAACAAACTTCATGCCATCAAGCCAACCCTAGGAGAATGGACTCCTTCCTACAGAGCCGTCCGTAGGGAGGAGGTAGTCATTGCAAGAATTCGAATCGGCCATACTTATTTAACGCACTCCTACATACTAAAAGGAGAAGACCCACCACAGTGCCTAGCTTGCAATGAACCATTCACTGTTAAGCACTTTATGTTGGAGTGTTTCGACCTCCAACCTACGCGTAATCATTATTACAATGTGCATGACATTAGGGAGCTCTTTGATACAGTTAGCGTTTCTTATATTATAGACTTCCTGAAGGAAGTAAATATTTATCATAAGCTATAGCTTGTATGTTATCACCTTGAACAGTTTTATGTGCTATATATACCGTCGTTAGATTTTAATTACCTTTCATCTGTTTTCGTTGTCATACATCATTTGCACTCCCCGTTGATCGGGAAACTATTTATTTATAACCGTTACCATTTTATCTTTTTACCTTCAACTGTTTGGTTTCGTATCGCTGGTCGATACTAAACCTTTTACCACTTTTACATGCTGAAAGATATAACCTTTTGTATGGCGCTAAATAGCCTCATAGTGCTGGTGCGCAATAAAAGTTCAACTAACCAACCAACCAACCATTATTAGCTAATGTTCTCCTTAAACATACTGAGCTGACTCATTCCCACAATATAGTATACTGTTGGTTACCCAGCTATATTGGAATTAGAGGTAATGACAATGCAGACCGCGCTGCTAAAATGGCCATATCGCTAGAACCATCTCATTTTAATACACCGTATATTTATTTTAAACGTAGTATCAAAGACTGTTTACGTCAGAAATGGCAGGCATCATGGAATGATGCCGTGAATAACAAAATTCATGCCATCAAGCCAACCCGAGGAGAATGGACTCCTTCCTCATAAAATTGAAATGAATTGAGTGAAGATCAATTTTTACTAAAATAACAGGGTACTTTTTAATTTTAAATGATAATCACAATACCCAATCATTTTTTGTTTATGTTCTCAAGCAAAATCAATTTCTCCACACTCATATGATCCTTAGAGGCATTCTCTATATCAAGAACCTCTGTACATTTGGTGTACCTTCATCAGACCAAACATGTTTCACTTAGTATTTGGTACAATGCATACATCTCAGCCTATTCTCAGCATCATTTACATCAATTACTTCCAAGCATGGTAAGGGTTGTCTCCAAAAATCATGTTTCCTATTCTTTGGTTCCCTCATATTTTCGGATGATGTAATAGAGTCTGATTCAACAAATTTATCAGCTACATCTGAGAAAAGACTTCTCACTGCATGTACTGATGCTGAAGATGGACTGTAATTTGGCTGGAAAAACTCCCAAAGATTGTAGAAATTTTAAATAGACTTTCAGATTTCAAAGATTTTCTCCCTTGTTTTCCCGACATTTTTAGTGTTTGATATTATCTGAACAATTGATTTTATGCAAGAAACAAACAAGCAAACACCCTGTCAGCTGAGACTATAGAAAAGGGCTGGTTTAAGCTGGACTGGTTTAAGTTGGACTAGTTTACTGTACTTGTTTACATCATAAGTATTTGCTTTTAAAGTTTTATTCTATCAATGATGTATGCAGCACCATGTAATAATATTTGACTTAATGTTTAAATTGTCTCTTTGTTTAAACAAATGTATGCATATAGACATCAATCTTTTAAGTGAAAGAAAAATGCTTTCATACGTGGCATATTCGAAGCAAAAACCCTGTATGAAACTTTTTAATTGAGTGAAATACATTGATTCGCAGCTTATCTGGGGCAGTGATGACTTTGGCAAGCAATGCAAGATTTGAATTTGTCAAACATAACTGGTAGCCAGTGAAAATTACAAATGAAATGACCCAAAAGAAACGAATAAAAATTATATTGGAAATTATGAACAGTACATATTCATGTTGCCTGAATAATCTAAAACTGACACCATTGGCCATGGAATCAGTTACTTTTCTAAGTTACTGAGATGCATTCATATGTACACTGGGGTGGATGCAGAAGTATCATTTAGTATCATTGGGGGTGGGCTTAAACAAGTGGGTGAGGGGTTCTGTGGGCCCCTGGAAGGTCCTGCATTTGAAGCATTTCCCGGACATATTTTTCACCATTTAAATCTAAAGAAAGCTTACTCAAGGAAACATTCTGCGTTTTCCGGTAGTCAATTTTATGAGGTATGGGGCCCCCTCCCTAGTACAAACAGAGAAGGCATCATAACTAACTTTTTGACTGAGATTGATTTGTATTTGAAATGGCACTTGTACATTTTCACTCTACTGACTGTTAAGAAAAGAGAGTAAATTGCCTTGAATTACAAAAATTAACTGAAGCTTGTCTAGACAGGTTTTAACCTCACAAACCACTGACTCTGAGACTATGTAGCCACAGTGGCTCCCCCTAATGGTATATATAGTGAACCACAGTGGCTCCCTCTAATGGTATCTATAGTCAGAGCCTCTAAAATTTAGATATAAGTAAGAAAATATATGACCATCAGGTCATAGGTAAAATACATAAGTTATATCATTTCCTGAAGATTCTTATTACATAATTATTTGTTCAATAAAAATGTTTACATAACTTTCTCATGGGGAGTATAAGATGATTCTATATTAATTAGGGCCACCTGCCAGCCCAAATTTATGTTGGTAACTTCAGAATGTTTATTTTCAAATATCTGAATCAAAAGTTTTAAAATCCTCCTTGCCAGAATTTTTCTTTCATTCCATTCATATCCATAACATATGTTACTCGATCAGAACTGTAATTTTACCTTTTTCCTTACCAGAAGTCATTTTTAACCAGAGACAAGCCACTGTTTTTATATGAGCCTAATAAGTATTCTGACTATTCAAGATATGTGCATCACTTACGATCTGACAAAACAGCAGACAAATTCGTCATTTTCCTAGCTATGGATATGTATTCCTTCATTAATTAGAATATCTCTTTTAATCAGCTGTTTTGATAGATCGCAATACATACTGATGACTGCAACACACATTGTTGTTATGAATCACTTAAACTGAACGCCTGGAAAGAGACCTACCTGGCATGCTATGCTTGGAGTCAAATATCAAGAGTGAAATGCTAAATTACATGTAATGAATGTGATCATAGTTTCTATGATACAATTTTTTTGCCAAGGAAATAGTTTTTAATAGTGTGCAGTTGTGTAATTTGTTGACATGTTTGCTAGGTAAATAAGTTGCAAATGATTTGTATCCTTTAAAAGAGAAAAAACCTGTAATTTGATGTGCCATAAATAAACATATACATTTAATGACTGTGATGTCATCTTAAGTGTTCGCTCTGAAAAAGCCTCAAGTATTAACATGACTGTTGCTAAAAAAATATACACTTTTGTGCAGAACAAGAACAAAATTATATAATTAATTTTGGTTTAAACTATTGATAAATCTTTATAATATTAAAGATTGATTCTGCTATAAAGGGATATATGAAAGAAATTGCAAGAACAATTACATGAGTGATGCATGAGAGAAAGTCAGGAAGACCAAAAGCCAATGTGTTAAATGTTCCCAGCAGTACCTGTTTTGTGATTTTTTTTTTAAAATCCCAATTCTCGATAGAGAGGCACACATTTTGTTTTGTTGGAAGTAACCATGGGAGCTCTTGAAAAGACAAGAAATAGACAACAAAAGCAAGGCTTGCCAAGTGTATCAAGATGTCTTGAAGTAAATGACTGACAAACGTTACTAGTATAGAAATAACATTGGAGTATACCAATATACTTATTATACAGTAAATGTCTCTTGAACACTTTAAAGAGTCTAAACAAGTCAAATCTTCAAAATGTTTGATTCATGTTTTAATTACTGTCAATGGATGAAACCAATAAACTGAATAACAACACGACACTACCTTCTCTTCCTCCATTTTAGTTGTATCCACACCTCTTCCCTTCAGAAAATCATATACTAGCAGTTCTCTTCCCTGGATCATGCCTGCCATTTTTGGACTGTATTGAATAGAAATTTAACTGCTTATTTCCATTTCATAATTCAACAAGTCTGTTCAATTCAATGCTGATAGTTTACAATTGGTGTAATTATCCTTTTTATTTTAGGTTCATGCACTTTGCATTTATGGAGCAATAAAAGTAGTAACTATGATGCATTTTTTTGCACTTCCTTACACGCTCCCTCCCTATAAGGAAAGGAAATGAAACAAATTTATTCATGTCATCTCTGTTTTGTTCTGTGAATCATGAATATGATGTTGGTAGGGTACACATTTAGTGCAGATTCAAATATGCTTTATGCATATGCAACTGCGCAGTACATATACCCAGATCTGTTATCAGGAAGATAAGGTTCAACAGCATTTTTTGAAATTACTGGTTGAACAAACAGTATGGACCCTGCCAGTCCACTAACAACGGTTATATAACTGTTTGCATTTGGGTTGGGTAAATGTTTAGGTAATTATGGCAAAGTCATATCAGGCATAACTGTTTGTATTTGGGTGTGGGTAAATACACAGGTAATTACATCAGAGTCATATCAGGCATAACTTTGTATTTGGTTGTGGATAAATACATAGGTAATTACATCAGTCATATCAGGCATAACTGTTTGCATTTTTAGGTGTGGGTAAATATATAGGTAATTATGGCAAAGCCATATCAAGCATAACTATATGTTTTGGTGTGGGTAAATACGTAGGTAAATATGGCAGAGTCATATCAGGCATAACCGTTTGCATTTTTGGGTGTAGGTAAATGCATAGGCAATTACAGTGGCTATTTCTTACTGATATGACTTTTATTAAAGATCAACTGTGAATCACATCAGGGAAAACAGACATGCATTCAAGGATTTCAGGATGTTAATGGTGGTATTACTGTCATTAATTTAGCTATAATGGCCATGTGTCAGTGAAGCCAGAAAAATGGATTTTTGCTACATTTAAACCAACATTAATGTTCCGAAGGTCTTAAATACAGGATTATTATCCCTATTGTAACACAATACTGCAACAATTTTTGAAAAATAGCAAATATGACACCACAAGGACAGTCATCATGTCATTCTCTGCGGGATCACACGAGCGATAATTCCATTCTCCACAGCATCAAAAGAACAGTCATGATATGATGTCACAACAGTCTCAGTATTTCTAAAGAATTTCTTGCAGGTTGTTAGCACAGCAGAGTTTGATGTTCAACCAGTCAGAATTCATGTTACATAATAGAGCTGGGTACAGCAAAAATGGTTGTACTGCGGTACTTCTCAACATTCTGCAATATGTACCATGGTATACTGCAATAAATTAGGTACCAACAATTCAATGTTCTTGGGCAGAAGCCTGACACTTTTTGTTTAATTCCATCTTTTAATAACTGGAAAAAAATACCTTCCTCCGATTTATAGCAAATTAGCACCATCTTATATCCATGGTTACGAGAAAAGATTAATTATCTTGAGATAAAAGAAAATTAAATTTGTCAATTCAGAAGAAAATGACAGCCCATCTCCGCCCACCCCCAAATTAAATGGTCAATACCTTAAAGCAGATGAAGTTGCAATGTGTATGTTAATTGTTGTATAAGTTGTTATCAGAAAGCTGTAACTACAGTGGGATTATTAAACTTGCACTATTGTTGATACTGGTAAAGATTTAGTACTGACATTAGAGAGCATATCGATAGAAATATGAAGTGTTGATAATATGAAGCCAGCTGTTCTAAGTTAAACTACTGAAGTAACAGGCAGGGAAATTTCGAGTGGGATACCAATCCTGCATGCTCATAATAACACACAGTTATACTCCTGCATGCTTATAATAACACACAGGCATTATCATGCATGCTTATAGTAACACACATGTATAATCCTGCATGCTTATAATAACATATATAATCCTGCATTCTTATAATAACACACGTGTAAACCTGCATGCTTATAATAACACACATGTATAATCCTGCATGCTTATGATAACACATGTATAATCCTGCATGCTTATAATAACACACATGTATAATCCTGCATGCTTATGATAACACATGTATAATCCTGCATGCTTATTATAACACACATGTATAATCCTGCATGCTTATGGTAACACATGTATAATCCTGCATGGTTATAATAACACACATGTATAATCCTGCATGCTTGTAATAACACATGTATAATCCTGCATGCTTATAGTAACACATGTATAATGCTGCATGCTTATAATAACACACAGGTATAATCCTGCATGTTTATAATACTCCAAAGGTAAAATCTTACATCATTATAAGAACACAAACGTATAATCCTGCATGCTTATAATAACACGTGTATAATCCTCTATACTTATAGCAACACAGGTATAATTCTGCATGCTTATCATACTCCACAGGTATAATCCTGCATCATTATAACAACACAAAGGTATAATCCTGCATGCTTAAAATAACAAATATATAATCATGCATTTTAATAATAACACAAAGGTATAATGCTGCATGCTTATAATAGCACACAGGTATAATCCTGCATGCTTATAATAATAAAGGTAAAATCCTGCATGTTAATAATAACATAGGTATAATCCTGCATGCTTATAATAACACACAGGTATAATCCTGCATGATTACAAAAACACACTAGTATATTAATGCATGCTTACATGAACATGATTTCAGTTATCTGAATTTCTAATAATATTTTTCAATAACTGAGGTTGAATTCTTATTTTATGTTGCTAGTCTAATTCTACTTTAGAGCTAATCCTTTATGCTATTATATATATATAAATAAATAAATAAATTTGTCAAGTGGTATATTTGACTTATATTATCATTTCCTCAAGAGGTAGTCACCCAGAGCAAATATTTCATCAAACATTCCCTATTTTGTATCATTGGTTTACAATATATATTGATTCTCACATAATCCTTCCAGAAAGGACACAATTTCATTCTGTAAATTAAGAGACTAAATGATTTATATTTGTATGGTTCTCTTCATTGCACATTATCTATTATGTATTACAAAATTCGAATTTGTCGTTAGTTTCAAATTTTACATTTTGTAGGAAGATCAATATCTGCAGATCTACATAGATCTATACTTTGCCTTTTGGACGTATCATTAAGTTCAGACACAATTCCGTGGGCATATTTACGAAAGACTTCACATTAGTATTTTTTATTTCTGTTTATACTCCAACACTGTATTATCGTGGGCTCTATATTATCACAGCAAACAGGATTTTCCAATCAATTTCGGACACATGCCGTCTAGCGGTTGTTTACAGATGTAAACCTGTAGCCAGTAAAGATGCAAATATCTTATTTATAAGTTCACAATCAAAAAAGAATGATCAATGTTTTGCAAAGTGCATACAACTCCAATATTCATCATATACAAAACTCCAGCTTAACTTGCTCTACATGCATTGGCTTTGATTACGAAATATATTCAGCATATCGTCTGATGTTAGATGATTATAGGTCATTTACTGATGGTGACATACATGTCCTTACAGACTGCTCAGGTGGCCTAGTGTTTAGAGCGTCTGTTTTGGACGCGGGAGGTTGTGGGTTTGAACCCTGACCGAGTCATGCCAAAGACGTATAAAAGTGATACTAATAGCCGCATCGCTAGGCGCTCAGCGTTAAGAGGTTAGTGTTAGGACTGATTGGCCTGGTGGCAGGATAATGTGACTGGATGGGACATCATGCTACATTTCTGCATCATGATGCCCCAGAGATAGCCATTACTATAAACTACCACACCGCAGACATCTTACCTGTGTGTTATTATAAGCATGCAGGATTATAACTGTGAGTTATTATGAGCATGCAGGATTGGTATTCCACTCGATATTTCCATGGTCAAAGCCAATTAAGTTATTCCTTACAGAAATGTATATACAGGAAACACAATGGTCAAGTGTACTGAATTTAAATGTGCATAAGTTAATTCATGGCATCATTTTATGGAAAAACTCAAAGCACGACATGAAATAATACAGTTTCAGAAAGTTCTAAATTTACATTTAAAATAAGAATATCTATAGGCCATGTGGTATTATCGTTAAAAATATGGGTATTTAATAGCAATGTGGTATTATCATTTTGATTCTCTATTCATTTCCACTGGTTTATAGCTCAGAAAATGTGTATTTACAGGACTATATTCTGATTACACCTTTATGAACAGTACAGTTGGCACATATTAGAATGGAATGGTGGTGGGTGGAGGTAAAACAGATTATTTACCTCATGACTTTATCTGAAATTACTAACCTTATAAAAATCGCTGGGATAGCTTGGTATTCTGCCATTCATTAAATCTGAATGTTACACTGTTAAGTTCTGTACTATATTACATACATTTTATAATGGCATGCAACAGAGTAGTCCAACACAGTGATGACATATGTCTTCTGTATAGGTGGCCTTATATACAGATGAGTGTAATGTGCAAGGATTTAAGAGAAAGGTTTGGAAAAACAGAGAGAGAGAGAGAGAGAGAGAGAGAGAGAGAGAGAGAGAGAGAGAGAGAGAGAGAGAATATTTGGCCAAGTACATATAAGCAGATGGATAGTCAGGGGGATTTATAACAGATTAGTAAGATATAGAACATTGCAAGAATGCAATAGGCTGAACAGTATATGCAACCAATGTAGTTAGAGGCAGTTGTTGAAATCAGTTAGGCAGTTGAGATTGAAAGTATGCCTTATTAAGTGCGGCTGAGTAGTACAGTGACGGGGAAAGAAACATACTTAGATAATCATGGTTACTGTACACAAGTATCCGTGGGAGCAAAACCAGTGGTCACTGATCAGGTGGTCAACATCTGCAGCCAAACTTGATGGACGATTGAGAGGGGAAAGACTAACTTTTATAAGCAGCTGGCCACTTAACCAGGTTTGGACTACTTATTACCAAACTCCACTTGCAATTAAAAGGGTGCCATACAGCATGAGTCTACTATATAAACACTTGTTAAGAAATACAGTAACATTATTTTTTTATTATTACAGGCTTTTATTTCAATTCTTCCAAACGTTGGCTGATCATCCACTTATCCAAATATATATTTGATTTCTTTGATCCAAACCTTCAGCTTATGACAATAGTTCTTGCGGTTATTAAACAAATTTTTGTTAAGCATATATTTTGCCAAAAATTGATTTCTGCCTAAAGGGCACATATGTACATTATGGTAAGAGACATTGAGATTGATAGGCAAATTTGGCTAATTATACAGCTTTTATGCTTTTCAGTTCTAATAGCCACACATGCAGGTTGTACTAAAAGCCGTTGCTGTCACTATCCAAATTTTGGCTAAGGATACATATTTATCCTAAAGTTGGTTTCTGCCTAAAAGTCATAGAGTACATTATGGAAAGGGACAATGTTGCAGTTATCCAAATTGGGCCAATCATAGTTACCTAGATTTTGGTCTTTTGCAACCATACATGTTGGTGATACTAAAAGACACTAGCCACATTTAGGCAAAGCATACATTTATCCAAGATTTGGTTTCTACCTAAGAGTGTGAAGAACAACTTTGTAGGAAATAGCTAAATTTTGCTCTCAGGACATTAGTTGTGACACCAGCCTCACTGAGAATGGCAGAGGGAATCCTTAGCCAAATTGTGGCTTATTTAAAACCTGCCTAGCTCTTCCAACAGACAGTAAAGTTATTGAATAGTTTTAGACCAGGTATTGGTCAAAAGCCCTTCCAAGATTCTCATTAATCGCCTCTACTACTTTGGGTTAAGAGATTTTAGCCCACAGCTGAAGCCTGATTTGATTAAATGGAAAAACTCACGTGAAATCGGAAGCTGTTTACTATAGGAATTACATATCCTGGATATAATGTGAGGTTACATAAATGTACACAAAGTAATAGATGTCGCCATGGCTTATCGATTTCAAGGTTCATACAAATATTTTCCAGTATCCGCAACAAGTTGATTGAGGCTGATTGAGACATAATTCACTTAAAGGTTTAATTCATGTAGAAAAAGCCATGTAAAGTTTTGGAAGCATAACGGGTTTTGTGTTGTATTTGTTTGTTTTGTCTATGTTTTATATATGACTTTGCAAAAGACTCATTAAGAGTCCAAAGCGCTCAGGCTAGTTAGATACTAGTTTTGCACTGTTCGTCGTCAGTTTCTTGCATTTATCTCAATCAATCCCTGGCAAACGTGATCCCTTGCTGGATCCAGTGCGCTTGAAACGGCTGTTATTCGCCATATAATTTGTATTCTTTATATAAATATATATGTGTGTGTGTGTGTACGTGTGTTTGTGTGTGTGTCAGTGTGTGTGTGTTTGTGTGTGTGTGTGTGTGTGTGTGTGTGTGTGTGTGTGTGTGTGTGTGTGTGTGTGTGTGTGATGGTGAGGTATATCGTCGATGGAGACGTTCGTCTCTGTTTTCTTGTCGTAACCTTTTCGTAGATATTTTGCATTATTTCGCCCTGAAAACCTGCTTAACACTGGAATTATCCTTATACGTGTTATACATTTCAGTTATGTTTTGAAGTTGCATCATCTGTAATCAAAGAAGCAATCTCGAAATGGTAGGGATAGATAGACAGATATATAGATAAATGTTTCGTGCAGATTAATTCTGCTCCTAAAATGATTAATACGGCGGACATTACGGTAGAAACTACAAAGGTCTATTTCGTCTAATACAAGATTTATATAATAGCCACTGTTGATGCTCTCTGAGATGACGGGCTCAAAGGTGTTTCTGTTGCCTACACCTTGTCTACCTCCACATCTTCATCACAATCGCTATCTCTGTCAGCATCAATTGTTACGGATATTGATGACCACTGTTGATGCTCCCTCAACGGACTGTCTCAGTGGTGCATCTGTTCACTGCACCGCCTCTAACTCTTCCTCTTCATCAGAAACTTTATCTGTCAGCATCAGTTGTTACGGGTGGGATTGCTACTGCTGATGCTCTCTCAGTGGAACGGCTCATTGCTGCATGTGTTGCCCGCACTGCCTCTACATCTTCATTTCCATCGGAATCATTTTCTCCATCAATATCACTTGTTACCGATGGTGGTGCCACTGTTGATGCTTCCTCGACGGACGGGCTCATTGGTGCATCTGATGCCTGCACCGCCTCTACCTCTTCCTCTTCATCAGAATCGTTATCTCTTTCAGCATCAATTTTTATGGATATAGTCGCCACTCTTGATGCTCCCAAAATGGACGGGCTCATTGGAACATCTGTAGCCTGCATTGACTCTACGCCTTCAATTCCATCAGAATCAATATCTCCATCAACATCACTTGTTACAGAAGGTGATGCCACTGTTCATTCTATATCAGATGACGGGCTCATTGGTGCATCTGTTGCCTGTATCTCCTCTACTTCTTCCTCTTCATCAGAATCGCTATCTCTATCAGCATCAATTGTTACGTTCGGCGATGCTCCTTTAGAGGACGGGATTAATGGTGCATCTGTTGATTGTGTAGCTTCTTATTTCTCAGATTTGAAAATAGTGGGTAGTGGGCTGCCATAAGTCACTGAATTAGTTCCTTTAGAGACAGATACAAAATAATCACGTCATAACTTATCAAAGACTTGAACAGAATTAGCTAGACATTCATTGAATTTTATGTTCAATCCATACTAAAATTAATAGCTACATTTCGGCTACTTAAGACTGCATATAACTGAACATGTACAAGACAAATATTATATATTCTGTAGGACACTATTCTATTTTTCATCGTTGTTTGTTTTCCAAATATATTTCAAAACATCAAAGCTACATTCTTCAACATGTTTGCAATAATACGTCTGTGGAAAAAAAGAATAAGAAGAACAATCAACTTTGCAACTCTACCAGGATGTCTTTTGTTCACACGTTCAAACTGTGTTTAACGGTTGAATTGCCCGGATGGATTGTACAAACATTTAACATATCTCATTACTGCCTACAATGCACAGCCAATTGGAGCATCTCTTGCATTTTGTGAATGCTTTTAAAGGAGTCAATACGATGACCTTACGATTAATTTGTATATGATGGGGGTTCGGTGGAATGTGCTTGCGCAGGCCATTAGCTAACTTTCTTTGGTTAATCGCCTGTTTCAAGTTCAACATTAAATTTACGTAATAACTTTGTTTGTCCGTGGATACTTTTTTTGTCGTTAGACTGCCTTAGCATAATGACTTTAAGTGCATTGGTACTGCTGCATGATAGTCAATTTCATATTTACAATCGGGAGAGGTTTAGCATTTGGATCAAAAATAAATCTACTTCGGGATAAACCTCTAATACGTTCGTAGTTGTAATTCCCTTTACAACATACCTATATCCTTTTCGACAAGAGTTGCTGTAGCAAAAGAAAGTGAAAACTTTAAAATTGTAAATTTAATGACATTTTGTCTCAGTGTGTTAATTATGATTATAATGCAAGGATATTTAACAAAATTAAAAACATATAGGTGCAGTATGCTTTGTAGTTTCTATATATCTTTCATCAAGAAAGGACTTCCGAGACATGGGCTTGATGGTAAACGTTGTATATAAGCAATGTTCCTGAAACTATTATTGAGACACTAGGCGCTCTCGCTTTACAACAAATGGATGTCTTTACGTGTGAGCAAACTGCATTGATGCAATAAAGCTTGCTGTTTATCTGAGGAATAAACACATGGCTAAATAAATTATTAAACAGTTTGTTCAGTCAAGCTTTCCTCCTATTGTAGCAATATTTAATTCAACAATTAGTCCTGTTCTTTAAGGTATTAACGTGAAATATAAAACACAAGGGTAATGTGCATTAAAAAACTTTGCCTCCTCCTTATACGAATTATGCCTGCTTTAAAGAGAATGAAAATTACACAAAATAAATTCAAACACTAATGCAGAATAATAAAATAGACTGTATAAGGAACTTAACTTGCAATGAAAAAGACTGTGGGAGCCAATATATAGGTTGTCCATATCAACCGCTAGTGTCCATTTTAATAAATCTTTCAGAAACAAATTTTAATTAACTGATGAAAATTCGTGTGCAATTTTTGAGGATAAAATAGGATATCACCTGCAATAAAATGCAAATTAGGTTCTTACGTGCAAAAACTTCGACCCAAACTCCAAAAGGATGTAAATCTTAATAGTCTATTTCATTCTCTAAAAAGGAAGTCAACTAATGTAACCAGTCGTGATTTCGTTATCAGGTAGTTAGTATATGTAAAGGAAGAAGGTTTAATTTTTGCGCCAGATGTTGAGAGATATATCTGCCTGGAGATTCCTTTTGCATGCATCCAATGCTAACATAGACCAAACTGAAATTATTTTTCAGACGGTCGAGTAAAATGGTCAAAAGAAAGAAACGTTTTGACTCCAAGTTTGAATGAAATTGTGAACAATATGAAAAAGATGTCAAAACAAGAGACAGAATCGGATCCTCTTCCCCTCTTCAAAAGTTTAAGTAGAAATAAAACTAAAACTATTTTGCCTAGAAAACAAAAGATTTTACCCATTTAAATTAATAGCATTAATAATCCTTTACTACTAAGCTCTATTTAGCTCTAGGGAGTCAGTAATAGGTTTACAATCCACTCTATCCAAATATAATGTCCAAGCTTCTCCAGCTAAGTTTTATATTGCCACTTAAGTTTGAATTAGATAGTACCAAATGTACATGTACATTTTATCTTTCGGACTCCTGGTTTTGGGTGGAAATTCTCTTAGAAAAGTAACAAAACCAGACCATAGAGATTATATATGCTAAAGTCACCAATCAATTATTTTGCATAACAATTATATGTAATATACCTAATATCGGCCTTTTGGAAACACTGCGTATCTCTTACAGTTATTACAGTCTACCCCGAGTGCCCAGCAGTAGCATTAAAGTTGTTAATGAAAGAAATTGTGTTAACCCACTTACCCCTCCAAACATTTAAATAAAATGTACATAAAATATATTTATTTGTATTCCTCTTTCAAATGATCTAACCGCTAATTACAAGTTAAATGTACTACAATAATTTTACTGACCATATTGTACTAATGTTCTCTAAATTATGATCATACGATGTGGGCTCTACAATCCTTAATTTACTTCGTGCAAAAGTGAATCATATGCAACACGAATCAGTCGAACTTTACAGCCATAATCACAAAAGCCAAACTGTGTATTCCATTAGAAACCATTGCTGTGAAAAAGGCTCTTAAAAGACATGAACGTTAATTTATCACGTTTGCTTTCTATATCGAAGTATTCTCCTTATATGTGCGTTACAGCCCTTTTATGTCCAAAGATTTAAATCACTCGTGTTAATAAATGGACTGGTTATCTTTTGCACGCAAAAGCAGAAATTCGAACTACGCTCACTCTCCATTCAACTCACTGGTTCAAACACGTCAGCTGTTATCACCGGTGTCGCGTTTGCTAAGCCCCAGCAATAAAGTCATGCATAAGATATAATCTACCTGTTTTAGGAATATTACCGCCGCCATGCGTTTGATGTCTAAAGATTGCCGCGGGTTAGTGTTGAATTCTTACGCAAGGTTACCATAAGCAGCCAAAGACCGGAAACTTTAGTCAACGATGGCGACTAATCTCACTGCTTAACAAACGCTTGCCGTTATCACACCTATATGTTAAATGTTAGTTCAAGGATAAAAAGGAAGTCCACTGGATGAACGGGTGTGTTCTTATCCACACGTTGACATACAACAAGAAGGACATTCTCCCCTAAGTTAATTGGGTCGCTTCACAACGATATCCAATCGAGATTGAGATAGAAGGTGTGATTACAATTCACACCCGAAGGATACTTTTCGAACTCGCAAGAGAAAATTTAGTATTCGCCTGGATGGATTGCAGATCAATAGGGTTTTCTCCAGAATGAATGAATTTAATAGTCGTTATCTGATGATAGGCTGTGTGTAGTGTGAGATGAGATGGCTAAGGTAACAGATTCTACCCTCTTTGTACCGCCCTTGTGGTTTTAAAGGAAGCTTCTTAGGGGACATAGAACTTCCGGTTCCATTGGGTCCCAAGTCCTCAAGAGTTGGAGAAGAAATTGAATCTGTAGCCGAGACAGTCGAAGTCGACAAGAGCAGTCGTGGGAGAGTAGGAGGAGGAGAAGGAATCTGGAGAGAAAGTGGAAGAGGAGAACAAGGTGTCTAGAGAAAGTCGATCAGGAGGAGGAGAATCAATCTGGAGAAAGGTTGGAGAGGAAGAGGAGAAGGAATTCGCAGAAATAAGAGAGAGAAGGAATACAACAGATGCGTAGAAATACAAGTACAGGAAGAAATCAATCTTACACTGCTACTAAAGTGATGCAATAGACTTATTAAAGGGTCAAGCGGAAGGAGTGTAATTGGCAATTTGAGCACTTATATTATTTAATTGCTATTAAATTGTTATTCATTGCACTTTAACCTTTTCTTGGATATTTAACCATCTAACAATCGGCATTGCTGACTGGGGGCTCGGATCTTTACATCTGTCTTTCACTAAATTTAACTTGGAACAAAACTTAGCCTCTGTGGGACTTCTGTAACAGTTTAATTAAAATATTGGGAGCACCCCACCCCAACCATATAACCTTCGTCACAACATTCTCTTTTCAAATCACATTTATTAGCCAAATTAACAAACGCTAGCTATTTAAACACTCTGTTTGCATTATCTAAAGTACAACTTAAAATAAACACAAAGGTTAAGCACACAGTTAAATATACACACCAATAGGTTTGAACTAGGCTAAATTGTTGTGCAGTGCATATATTCATCTAATTTACCTAATGTACATAAACAGTATTTATTTCTACATTTCAATCAAAATCTTCTCTAAACGGAAGTAGACTGCAGCTTCATCGATTGCATCCTACTTCCAACAATCACACACGAGTTAGGACTGCAAGAAAATATGGGGACAGTTGTCAGGATCGCAAAGAATAGGTAGGGCATGAACATTATTGAACATATTCAAATGATATCCAGGAAACCGAAAAGTAGGTTCATGCTAAGTGTTTGACGTTTTTAGTCTTTGGTTTTATGTCAGAAAATAACTTACACCATCTACCGTTTCCACATATTACAGGTAGACTGAATTCAGAACATATAACAAACCAATCATTTTGGGTTTTAAACGATAAGAGTCTAAAATCCTAACTAAAAAGGCTACTCCTTCACTACTAAGCTCCAGGGAGTCAGTAATAGGCTTACAATCTACTCTCTGCAAAGATAATGTCAAAGGATTTCACTACGTAATATCTTGCCACATAATACTTACTTTCATTCCTTGCTAAGATAGTACCAAAATTACGTGTACATGTTAGGAGGAAGGTGGGGGCATGTTCCGAAACGTGGAAGCTAGTACGTCATAATGTTCGGTTATATCATTTTTATTCTCACTTTCGGTCTCCTGGGTTGGAAGCAAATTATCCTACGGAAGCACAAATCCCTAACCATAGAGATAATAAGTAATAATGTCACCGTTTTATAAGATTTCATACGATGTATAAATAACATACCTAATCTAGGCCTTTCAATCGCTATATATGTCTCACAAATCTTATATTTTGCATTCACTACGCGTAGTAGTAAGATGAAACATGTTAATGAAAAAAACTGCGTCAGTTCCTTATCCCTAATCTAACCATAGTGAAGATTTGTTAAGAAAACGTTGAAGTAAACTATACACAAAAGGTATTTATTAGCATCGCTCTTACAAATGCCCCTCCCGTTCATTACAATTTAAATGTACTACAAGAATATTCCTGGCCATATTGTAATAATATTCTATAAAATAAGATCCTATGATTTGGTCTGTCCCATCTTTAATGTATTTTGTTTTAAAATCAATGAAATCGTATTCAAGGTGAATCAAAACACATTTGTCGCCATAATGACAAAAGTCGAACTGTGTCTACCGTTAGAAATCATTAACTGAGAACAAGGTTCTTAAAATATGTGAATGTCAATTCATCAGGTTTGCTTTCATTATCTAATATACCCGATATACGTTTTCTACGGCTGAATAATATTCTACGATTTACATTACTCGCGTTATCAAATGACCTGGCTGTCTTTTAAAGCAAGAGCAGTGATTTGAATTAAGCTCACCATCCATTCAACCAACCTACCACTAATAATCCTCATCTGAATCTCTCTCTCTCTCTCTCTCTCTGTCTCTCTCTCTCTCTCTCTCTCTCTCTCTCTCTCATAATGACACAGATACAAGTACGTGCACACTGGTTTTGCTTACAACAATTTAAATACCACATCTGAGTAAGATTGTCTTGGCAATTAGAATTTATAAATACAACTAATTATTTGATGGCTTTGTATGGGTGATTTTTTTACTGAAGTTAAGGAATTCTCCATTTGGTTTTATATAACTGCAGAACTGTGCCATTAATGATGGGATACGTTTCTCCTCGTACCCTTCTTCTGCATTTGTCCAATGCTAACATAAATCGAATGGCATCATTATTTAGACTGACAACTAAAATGGTCAAAAGAAAGACACAATATATCGATTCAAAAGTTTGGATGAAATTGTGAACATTATGAGAAAGGTGTCAATATCAAACATTTGACGGCTTTGTACATACTAATGCCAAAGTTAGATGAACAATCAAAGATCTATGATATCATCTCTTATGTTCTTTCTCCATCCCTCCCTCCTTTCTCCATCTCTCTCTCTCTCCATAACGGGTGCACATGCTATTACAGAATAAACAAGTACGATCGGAGTCAGTAGATAATATATGCATCTCGCATTTTGCTCTCCAAATGTTATAACACTGGAAACGACTACATTTATCAATGTCGATAATTCTTTAAAGTGCTACCTATGTCATATCTGAATTGCACGGTTCTAACAACATATTACAAGCAAACTTGTGTCCATGAGTTCAACTAAACTTTACGATAAATTTTGCAAACATGTTATTTGGACATGAGATAAGACCATTTGTTTTCCCCTTGTAAATTCCTTGCCCACCTGATCTTTGTCATGTTTTTATTCAGAGACCTAACCTTGTTTACAACTTAGAATGTGCTGGAAATGAGGTTGAAGATTTCTTTATTAAAGTAATCATTGAATCTGCAAGGTGCTTCTTGACTTTAGAACTAAATCACCATTTGGGAATTATTACAATTTATTAAGTGACATTCAGGATTATATCATGTTTATATATTATGACCATTTTCGAATTAGCACTTTCAGGGATACTGACACGTCGGCACATTCATTGAGGATACTCTATACCTTTCGATGTGTGATCATTTGGAAGTTAATTGATATCTGTAACTCCAAAGGGACAGCTGTAAAATGTCCCGTAGACAATATAGCTCGTTGAAACGATTACGAAACAGACAATTGTTTGAAATAGTGGTCGAATCCTAAGTCATAAGAGACTTGATATTAAATTCGTTTGTTATATAACTAGAGACTGGTGTTTTCAAACTTTAGAAAATACGTTCTGTATTCCTAAACACTCTGTCACTAAAAGTGGTTTCCTGAGGAGACTTCGTTCTCTTTTATCATACAGTCTCTGTTTCCGAACAGTTATTGAATATATGATTATTTTCAAGAACTGTGTTCTGTGCCAAACATTTCTCTAATATACGAAAGGCATCGTTGATTAGGAAATTTAATTTTTCAAAATCAAATCTATGAATATTCAAAATATTAATGCTATAGAAACTGATACACTCATCGAAATATAAGATTAAATAGCGTCATAAACACACTTTTTGTATATCTTATTTTATAAATTATTTCGGGATATTAGCCAGCATCTTATTGCGTCTATTTTGGCCATCCTTCAATTTTATGTTCTCCCCCTGCGGGTCCTGGGTTGTAGAATGCGCCCGACGTACCTCGCTACGTGTAGTAAGAGGCGACTAAGTAGAGGCAACCTGTTTGCCGTGGGTTGCGACTCGTGTCGGGGGAGGAAAGGATCCTGGTAGTTGAGCAGAGGCTTTCCGATGCAATACACTACTTTGGCCTCTACTTCTTCTAGACGGGTGGTCGGGATGGACCCGGTCTCGACAAATCGGCTGGTCACGTCAAGCCCTAGGAGGTCTTAATTTATTCGCTCGCTTTTTCTATCTTTCTGCATGTATCTCTCTTGATACCACCGTTGCCCCTACTGTCTACCCCTTTATTTTCCTTTCTACTTCTCTCATAAGACTTCCTAGAAGGCGGTGGCTTAACGGGTCAATCGGGAGGTAATTTTACCTACTGAGTATACCACCTGTGTATCCCTGGCACTTGGAAAGTGTCCCCTTGTTGGATTCCGTGGCGGGTGGGGAGCAAGGGTGACGAAATAACAAACAAACAAAAACTGGAAAATCAAAATAAAAGTCAACTGAAGAGAACAAAAAATATTTCTGACTCTGATGATGAACCATGTGGAGTGGAATCTTTTCCTCACTTCATGGTCATCCAGTCCAAAGATGAAGATAAACCACTTGCCGAACTATCTCCATTTATAGTTGAAAAGACTATACTTGGACTAGTCGGAAAACCCCAAAGTGTTAAAAAACTGAAAACAGGTGGTCTGCTTGTAGAGTGCGAACGTAAGGCACATACTGAGAACACCCAGAAAATTAAGACCTTTCCTGAGATACCAGTAAGTTGTTTCGCACACACATCACTCAATACATCAAAAGGCGTCATTCGTTGCCGTGTCTTGGCTGGAGTCAGCGACAATGAAATCATCGAAGGGATGAAAAATGAAGGTGTCACTGCAGTCCGTATAGTTCGTATCAAACGTAACAACAATCTGCAGGACACCAACACCATTATACTCACATTCAAGAAACCAACAGTACCTAAAGTTGTCAAAGTTGGATTTTAAAAGGTCAAGGTTGAGATATATACACCAAATCCCCTTCGATGCTTCAAATGTCAAAAATACGGCCATCGCGAAGACCGATGCTCGAAAAGCCAAATATGCGGCCGATGCGGAGACCATTCTCACCGGGAATCCAAGTGCAGAGCTACTCCACATTGTGTCAACTGTGGAAAGGAGCATCATGCTAGTTCAAAGGATTGCGACACCTGGAAACAGGAGAAGGAAATACAGAAGGTTAAGTACACCTCCAACATTCCCTTTCCAGAGGCCAGAAAGCTTGTACAAGCTAGAACTTCCCTCCCCGGTCCGGCCTTCTCAACTGTAGTGAAAAACAATCCAAAAGCAACGAAGGACGCTCAAACCCAAACAAGCCCACCTGAATTCACTTCTAGCTCAAATAACCCACACTATCAACCTCTAAAAGACTCAATATCGACTCAAAAAACTTTCAACAACACTCCACCGCCAAAATCACCAAAAATAAAAAAGTCGCAAACAAATAGGCAGCAAAAGGGGTCTGATGACCCCACACAACTGCACAACAGATTTGGAGTCTTTGAGGACATGGATGCAGAAGAAACTGCTCCATGTCCTCAGGGTGGCTCCAGACATACAAATAGAAAATTTAATCCCGTTCTTCCTCCAGAGAAATGAACCCAAATATTTATTCGCGAAAAGTCTGACCTAGTCACATCCACTAAGATTTAAAAAGATCCATAATGAAGAACAGCATCATACAATGGAATTGTCGAGGACTTCAAGGCAATTACAATGATATTCTTCTGCTTTTAAACGAACATGGTCCTGCAGTACTATGTCTGCAGGACACATTTTTAAAAGACACGGACAACACCACACTTAAAAACTACTCCTCTTATAGCACCTGCTCCAAAACTGGTGGCAGGGCCTAAGGAGGAGTTTCCGTTGTTGTAAACAACAGGGGTACTCACAGCGCTATTCCCTTGAACACAGATTTACAAGCAATTGCTGTAAGCGTCACACTTCATCGAGTGATTACCTTTTGTTCTATTTATATAACACTAAACACCAACTTAGTACCAAATGATTTAGAGAACCTTGTTAAACAACTGCCCACTCCATTTCTTCTACTTGGGGATTTTAAACCCCATAACATTTTATGGGGATCAAACCATATAAGCAACAGGGGCAAAAAAGTTGAAGATTTCATTACTAGATACGACTGGTGTCTATATAACACCAAATCTCCGACGTACTTGCACCCAGGAACTGGTACATACACATGTATCGACTTGACAATTTGTTCTCCTTCACTACTTTTGGATTATAATTGCAAGGTCGCTGATGACCTTCACAGCAGTGATCACTTTCCAATCTCTTTTAAGAACACCAACGTTACAATTGATGACACGATTCCACAGTGGAATTTAAAGAAAGCTGACTGGACCAAATTTGAAACACTTTGTACAGCTAGACGTAACAGGAATACCGTCCTAAACGATATTGATCCTATTCGACAATTTACATCCGTCTTAATTGAGATTGCAGAAGAATCTATTCCTAAGTCCTCGCCGAATTGTAAAAGAACCCAAAAGCCGTGGTTCAATAAAGAATGTAAAGAAGCCATTAGACAACGCCGAGAAACAGCGAAAAAATTTAATAATCGTCCAACGCCCGAAAACTTAACTCAGTACCGTATTTTTCGGGCCAAAGCTCGCCGCATAATTAAAGAAAGTAAACGAGCATCATGGAAAAAATATGTTTCAACTTTAAACTCTCGTTCCTCAATAAAGAAAGTTTGGGACATGATCCGCAAAATAAATGGAAAGGGAAAGCACATTTCATTCCGACATGTAAAGATAAATAACAACAATTTCAATACCAAACATGAAATAGCTAATGTACTTGCTGATTGTTGCTCAAAAATTCCTCATCGTCTAATTATTCAGAAGCTTTCCGAAGATTAAAAGCTGAAAAAGAAAAAACAAGGTTGAAATTCACATCGAAGAACTCAGAGAGTTATAACCAATCGTTTTCATTGTCGGAGATTATGTAATCTTTGAATAAGGCCGAAAATACATCCTCTGGGCCTGACGATATACATTACCAGCCTTTGAAACATCTTCCAGAACCATCCTTAACAGTTCTTCTGGAAATCTTCAATGATTTATGGATTACTGGTAATGTACCAAAAATTTGGAAAGAAGCAACAGTAATACCAATCCCTAAACCAGGCAAAGATAGCGCAGATCCTACCAACTATAGACTTATATCATTAACTAGCTGCGTTTGCAAAACAATGGAACGAATGATCAATTCTCGGCTTGTGTGGTATTTGGAAACCAACAGTTTAATATCTCCTTTCCAAAGTGGCTTTCGTTATGGTCGTAGTACCAATGATCATCTGGTTAGACTGGAAACAATTATTCGCGACGCTTTCATCAAGAAAGAACACTTTGTAGGGGTTTTCTTTGATTTGGAAAAGGCCTATGACACAACGTGGAAGTACGGAATACTAAATGACCTACACGATCTGGGTCTAAAAGGCCGACTGCCCTCGTTCATATCAAACTTCCTCTCAGACAGGGAATTCAAGGTACGAGTGGGCTCCACCCTCTCTGATATGCACGATCAGGAGATGGGTGTGCCCCAGGGCAGTATTTTATCGGTGACGCTTTTCAACATAAAAAATAATAGCAACACCAAGTGTCTGACTCTTGGTGTCGATTGCTCTCTATATGTTGACGAATTTTTAATATGTTACCGATCCAAGGACATGCATACAATTGAAAGACAATTGCAGCAAAATATCAACAAGATTCAAAATTGGGCCAATACTAATGCTTTCAAATTCTCGAAATCAAAAACTGTATGTATGCATTTCTGTCAGTTACGAAGACATCACGATGGACTCACGCTGGACAGTACACCTATTCCAGCTGTTGAGGAAGCAAAAATTTTAGGTATTATCTTCGACAGAAAACTGACTTTTATTTCACACCTGAAGAATTTGAAAGCTAAATGCTTGAAATCTCTAGATTTACTTAAAGTAGTAGCGCACACTGACTGGGGTGCTGATAGGAAAGTCATACTCAGTTTATACAGAATATTTATTCGCTCGAAACTAGACTATGGTTGCGTTGTCTATGGTTCAGCTAGGAAGTCCTATTTAAAGATTCTTAACCCAATTCATCATCAGGGAATAAGACTTGCTCTGGGAGCATTTAAGACATCCCCGTGTGAAAGCCTACTCGTTGAAGCGAACGAACCCCCTTTATCACAACGTAGAGAAATGCTTTCCGCACAGTATGCTGTCAAATTAAGATCAAACCCTCTGAACCCTGCTTTTTCGGCTGTTTTTGAACCCAAATATAAAACCTTATATGACAATAAACTAAACGTCACACCTACCTTTGGCATTAGAATATCACCATCCCTTGACAGCACCAAAATTGATCTTTAAAAAATTCAGAAAATGTCCGTCTCCAAAACACCTCCCTGGCTACTTCAACAACCAAAAGTACTTTTCACGTTACATGATGGAAAAACATCGGAGACAAACCCTTCCATCTTCCACATCTCTTACCATGAACTCCTCACCCAATTTGAAAATTATACAAGAATATATACTGATGGATCAAATGATGAGGAAAAGGCTGCTGCAACCTTCGTTAGTGGAAAACACACAACCAAAGTTCGCTTGCCAAATGGTACATCAATTTTCTCAGCCGAAATCAGAGCAATAGACCTTGCATTGCAATATATTGAAAGCAAGCGTATTTTAAACAGCATCATCTTCTCCGATTCACTATCAGTACTTCAGTCACTACATAATAGAAAACTGGAGAATCCATTATTAGCCAATATTCTCCTCAAACATACTGAGCTGAGTACTTCCCACAATATAGTATACTGTTGGTTACCCAGCCATATTGGAATTAAAGGTAATGACAGAGCAGACCGCGCTGCTAAAATGGCCCTATCACTGGAACCATCTGATTTTAAAACACCGTATGCTGATTTTAAACGTAGTATCAAAGAATGTTTACGTCAGAAATGGCAGGCATCATGGAATGATGCCGTGAATAACAAACTTCATGCCATCAAGCCAACCCTAGGAGAATGGATTCCTTCCTACAGAGCCGTCCGTAGGGAGGAGGTAGTCATTGCAAGAATTCGAATTGTTCATACTTATTTAACCCACTCCTACATACTAAAAGGAGAAGACCCACCACAGTGCCTAGCTTGCAATGAACCATTCACCGTTAAGCACTTTATGTTGGAGTGTTTCGACCTCCAACCTACGCGTAATCATTATTACAATGTGCATGACCTTAGGGAGCTCTTTGATACAGTTAGCGTTTCTTATATTATAGACTTCCTGAAGGAAGTAAATATTTATCATAAGCTATAGCTTTTATGCTATCACCTTGAACATTTATATGTGCTATATATACCGTCGGTAGATTTTAATTACCTTTCATCTGTTTTCGTTGTCATACATCATTTGCACTCCCCGTTGATCGGGAAACTTTATTTCTTTCTCACCGTTACCATTTTATCGTTTTACCTTCAACTGTTTGGTTTCGTATCGCTGGTCGATACGAAACCTTTTACCACTTTTAATTGATGAAAGATGTAACCTTTTGTATGGCGCTAAATAGCCTCATAGTGCTGGTGCGCCGTAAAAATTCAACTAACCAACCAACCAAATCACCGACATATTTACACCCGGGAACGGGTACATATACGTGTATCGATTTGACAATTTGTTCTCCTTCGCTGCTTTTGGATTATGATTGGAAGGTCGCTGAAGCCCTTCACAGCAGTGATCACTTTCCAATCTCCTTTGAAAATATCAACTCTACAATTGATGACGCAGTTCCACAATGGAATTTAAAGAAGGCCGACTGGGACAAATTTGATACACTTTGTACAGCTAGGCTTAACAGTAATACCGTCCTAAACGACAATGACCCTATTCGACAATTTAATTCCGTCTTAATTGAGATTGCAGAGGAAACCATTCCTAAGTCCTCACCGAACTGAAAAAGAACCCCAAAACCGTTGTTCACCAAAGAGTGTAAAGATGCCATTAGACAACGCCGAGAAGCACTGAAAATATTTAATAATCGTCCAACGCCCGAAAATTTAACTAAGTACCAAATTGTTCGGGCACGATTACAGAAAGTAAAAGAGCATCATGGAAAAAATATGTTTCAACTTTAAATTCTAGTTCTTCTTTAAAGAAAGTTTGGGACACGATCCGCAAAATCAATGGAAAAGGAAAACACAATTCTTTCCGACATCTGAAACTAAGTAACACCAATATCAATACCAAACATGAAACAGCTAATATACCTGCTAATAATTTCTCTTAAAGTACATCATCGTCAACGATAGACCCATATCACTGACTAGCTGCGTATGCAAAACAATGGAACGAATGATCACTTCTCTGCTTGTATGGTATTTGGAAAGCAACAATTTAATATCTCCTTTCCAAATGGCTTTCGGTGTGGCCGTAGCACCAAGTATCATCTGGCTAGACTGGAAACCTTTATCCGCGACTCTTTTATCAAGACAAAACAATTAATAGCGGTTTTCTTTGACTTGCAAAAGGCATATGATACAACATGGAAGTACGGGATACTAAATGACCTACACGATCTGGGTCTAAAAGGCCGACTGCCTTCGTTCATATCAAACTTCCTCTCAGAGAGGGAATTCAAGGTACGAGTGGGCTCCACCCTCTCTGATATGCACGATCAGGAGATGGGTGTGCCCCAGGGCAGTATTTTATCGGTGACGCTTTTCAACATAAAAAATAATAGCAACACCAAGTGTCTGACTCTTGGTGTCGATTGCGCTCTATATGTTGACGAATTTTTAATATGTTACCGATCCAAGGACATGCATACAATTGAAAGACAATTGCAGCAAAATATCAACAAGATTCAAAATTGGGCCAATACTAATGCATTCAAATTCTCGAAATCAAAAACTGTATGTATGCATTTCTGTCAGTTACGAAGACATCACGATGGACCTAAATTCACGCTGGACAGTACACCTATTCCAGCTGTTGAGGAAGCAAAAATTTTAGGTATTATCTTCGACAGAAAACTGACTTTTATTTCACACCTGAAGAATTTGAAAGCTAAATGCTTGAAATCTCTAGATTTACTTAAAGTAGTAGCGCACACTGACTGGGGTGCTGATAGGAAAGTCATACTCAGTTTATACAGAATATTTATTCGCTCGAAACTAGACTATGGTTGCGTTGTCTAT